>JAVKPL010011946.1:0-54981 GCA_032173675.1 Gastrolobium villosum | reverse complement strand
TCACCATCAATCATGAGTTCTTGTAATCATAAGTTCTTGGAAACTGCATTTTTTTTGTAACAATAAACGGGAACTCAAAGAGAAGCCTTTGTTATACGATATGCGTATGATGATTGTAAAGCTCATTAGTCCCTGCATATTCGGCAGTTGAGTGCTTTATTTCTAACAATGAAATTTTAAGAACGCACATTGATGAATGTAAAGCCTAAATCCTTGAGAATAAATCAATGGCTGATATCAACACTCTTCCAAAGGAATTGTTACTTTGCATCTTCGAAAAGGTAGCCTCTCATTTTATTCAAGACGTGTGTGCAATGTCAAAATGAGTTGCAATGCTTTCCTCTGTGTTGCAGATGTTGGAATACATGTGCAGGTTGTGATGCTGATGCTGAAATGAGGCAGTTTTCAATAATGACGATTTCAAGTGGTTAGTTTTATAGGTTTTATATTTCTCATTTAACATGAGAATTCAAATTTTCCTACACACTCTTTGATTTCCGTGCCGACATGGGTCCTACATTTAATTTTTTCTAACACATGGGTCCCACATATTTTTTATCTCTACAACATGAGATTTCAATTCTCATTTAACATGAGAAATATAAAACCCTAGTTTTATACATGTTAACGACTAGGCTTTGCCAAGAATGTTCTGCACTTTTTTTCCATTATCCTACTGTTTATGTTCAGTGAACAAAGATTTTATGAATATATTTTTCTGTCATGTCGAACTATGCTTTGTATTGGGTCACGAAGCCACAAAACACATGTAAGCAAAATTATTTTCGTCTGTTCCAGATAATATAGATAATTTCTTGTGCTATAATGAACCAACGATAGCCGACAACACCTCCACCCAACACTTTTTTTTACTGTCTAACGAATCCTTCTGGTTGCTGGTCTTTGGATTTACTGTTATCATATATGAAAATAAAGCAGCATATAAACTAATCTTATTGAGATTAAATATGAAATCTTAAATATGCATTTATACATATGTTGATTTTGTGTATTATTATTTATATGTATGCAATTAATCTGATAAACGTTTGTGATGACATTAAACGTAGTTTTTTTCCGAGTATAATGCTATAAAATCGCTTCTCGATATTTTTTTCTCGACGAAATTGTACTAAATTTTTTTTTCTCCTTGCATCGCATGATTTTATGAATATCTTTTTCTGTCATGTCGAACTATGTTTTGTATTGGTTCACTGAGCCATGAAACGATTGTATATGCAAAATTATTTTCGTCTGTTCCAGATGATATGGATAATTTCTGGTGCTCTGATGCACCAATAATAGCCAACAATACCTCACGCCAACACTTTTTTTACTGTCTAACAATGTAATTTTATTAAAAATGACACAAAATTATGTCATTTAAAATGAAAAAACACTACATCCTTATTTTATATACCATGAAAATAGATAATTTTCTTTTTCTTTTTTTTCTTAGTTGATTCCGTCATTTTTCCTCTTTTTCATATACGCTCAGTTTTAGCAAATAATCGTAGTTTAATTGGCACCAAAAAAAAATGAGTATGTACTTAATTCTTTTAAGGACTATTTTTAGAAGAAGTTGAAAGTGTTATATCCCGAAACCAATTAATCACCAATCCGATTAGAATATCCGCTCAGTTTTTTTTTTTTCTTTCATTACTAGTCACTTAATTGAAGACTCTTGTTCTTCCTACTCATTTAAATATTCATTTATTTTGTTTTTTTATTTTATGGATAAGTCCAACTGTCACCAAGAATTCCATTTCTACTATAGGCGCAAGTCTATTCACTAGCTTAGTATCACGCATCCCACCACTTTCCCCCTCTCTCTCTTTCTCTCTACTTGTGTGTCCTTCGTACTACTGGCCACAGCCCCCATCCCCATGTCACGAGAGAATTTATCATGTTCCGGGACCACTATTTTTTAGGTGACCACTATTTTTTAGGTGGTCCCTTAATTTAATTAGAAGAGTAATATTGGGAAAAAAAAATAGTTAGTATCATAAGAGAGAGCATCAAATTATTAAGTGATGCTAGAGTATAAAAAATATTTCCCCATGTCACATTTTCTGCGTTGGCCAATCGTTTTTACTTTTTACTTTGCTTATTTCTTTCATTTTATTTTTTTGTGTGTGTGTGTGTGCGCGCGGATAAACCAGCTTCTTTCTTTCTCTTACTCAGCACAAAACACACACAAGTAACTGTGACTTGAAAGTAATTACAATTTATTACAGTGTCCATTCTCTTGCTAAAACCCTCCATTTCTCTGAACAGGCCCTGCAGAAACAATCCTATTAATGGTAACAAGAGTTTTTTTTTCAGTTTTCGCTCACATTTCGTTCTCATGACAGAGCGTCTTTGCCTTATTGTTCCATATATGCCATCTCTGTGACTCTGTGTGTGTGTTTCTTTGTTTGTACGTGTATGCACATGCCTTGAGTAGCACCCAAAAAAGGCGTTTTGCAATACTGTTCATTTAATCATTTTTATGTTCGGGTGAGTTTATCAATACCTGTGAGCTTCATTTTCTACGTACAAATAGGTCCAATCTTTCTTCTCACTCACACGTTTCCGTAACATAAATGCACTTTGCTCATAGAATGATTATTACGCTTTAGAAATAAATCATTTGCGTTCCTTTTTCTTTTGTCTTTTTGTTTCTCTCTGTTTACAAAGCGCGATCTTCTCTTCCATAAGCATTTTGAAATTTGAAGTGTACAGAGTAAGTTGATGCTTGTTCTTGGTTACATTTTAATTTATTTGTTTTTTTTTTTATATGAAGTTGTGTTGTTTGTCTCTCTTCACAGAGTGAAAAGGTTGCGAGCATGAAAGGGGAATCGGTTCATAAGAACCCTAGGAAGAGGAAAATGGTGCTCAGCGACGATGAGAATGACGAAACTGGAAAGGATCGTAGATTCAAAATCCTATTACCGAACGGGACAAGTGTGAAACTCATACTGCGGGGATCCTCAAAAGGAAATGAGTTTCGGGGATTTTATACGCTTGGTAAAAGTCAAGTACATGGAATCTCAGAAAGATATCCATGGTGAATCAATGAGGAAGAAAAGGGATATTAACTGGAAGGGTGGTGCTCTGTTTCTTCAGGATGCCACTGATCGGAAGATTAGCAACGTTAGCAACGGAAATCCACAGCTTATTGTGAACAATATGTATATTTCATATTCCCAATTCTTAAGGGAATTTAAGTTATTTGATTATTTAATGATCATTCAGTGCCTTTGGTTTTGACATAAATTATTTTCAATTTTTGTGATTTTTGTAGTTTTTCAGTATTTTGAAATTACATTGTTAATTTTAATTGTCTCTTGTGTATGGTTGGTTGGTTTCTTATACCTGTGCTCAATGATCACTTGTTGATGTGTTTTTTATGATTTGCAGAGTGAATTTGGCTGAAGATAAGATTTCAATTTTTGACAATGGCCCAGGGATGGATGACACTGATGAGAATTCCCTAGTGAAGTGGTATCTATCTGGTTCTAGTTTATTTCATGAATTTTTGAAAGTTGCCAATTACATGCTGATATTATATCATTTGAATATAGGTCGAACATTAACTTTCTATCAAAGGGCATTTGATATATTTAATATTTAAAATCTGAATATTTGCAGGACTTGTTTGTCAGCTGAATGCAAAACCAAGAATTAACATTATTTTTTCCTAGGATTTAATTTTTATTCACTTCCATTGCATGTGAAAAAACTTAGTTACTTTACTGATTTGTCATTCTTGCGTAATGATAGTTTAATAAGTTTATACTGATAGTTGATCAAATTTAAACTCTTTTTTTATGTTGAGGGCCAAAAGGATTCAAATCTAGGTGTCTGGAATATAATTTCAGTTAAAAGGTTTAGGGGTTTCAATTTAGTCTGGCTTGATAACCCGAAGATTTGGGGGTAAAGTAGAGTTTAAAAGTGAATGAATTACTCGTAGATATTTATATGTGAAGCAATTTTCAGTTGGAGGGTTCATTGGCATGTTTTGCTGCGAGTTTCATAGCTATTGCTTTGGATATATACCAATCAAATATTCATCCATGTTTTGAAAACAAAAATTCTTCTAAAATTCTAAAATTTCAATTCTGCTGTCACATTATAGTAGTTTCCTAAATTACACCCAGTTTTCAAACATTGCTATCTTTTGATCTTAATAAATGACTATTTGACTAAATTTGTACTTCCATTTGAAAATTTAAATCACATTTGACGAGTGCTAGTCATCACGATTCAGGACTTGTATTAGCTGAATATTCCACTGTCTTCTCTTGATTTTAGACTCCTCTCATCGTTTTGTGCAGGGGAAAGATGGGTGCTTCACTTCACAGATGGTCAAAATCAAAGGCCATTTCTCCGTTATCTAGTTCTGTTTTATTCTTTCGAAGAATATGATTTATTCGAGTTTTTGTCCAACCTTTCGAAGAATGGCTGAATCATCATCTGCAAAGCATGCAAAATTTGAAAAACAAGGACGTCCGTCGCTCACAACACTTCCATCTGATTTAAGTTTGGAGATTTTGGGCAGGGTAGCGTCCCATTCGATGGAAGACATATCAAACGTCAAGTTGACTTGCAAGGAATTACTCCATCTTGCAGAGCATGACTCTGTGTATAAAAAATCCTCCTTAGAAAAGTTTGCATGTCTGCATGTGAATTGGGTTAACATGTAATTGGCATTGGCATGACAATACTCACATGTAATCTCACGATCGTCCAAGTTGTTAACAACATTTAATGCTTTGCATATGGTGGAATTGCAAAAAGAAAAGTCATGAATTAGTACCACTTTTCTTCGCAGCCACATACCTCGCAGAAAGGATCTCACCCTCTGCTTGTAATCATCTAAATCGATGGTCGTTTTCAATGAACAAAACATCTCAAGTCCATGATTTCGTTTCTCCTTATCTTCACTAACCATCAACTGCACGCAATATACGTACTTGGCATCGATGTGATTCGTTAGTGCAGCATTTTTCAATTTTTGAAGAGCAAGATTTTCCCTGAAAGAACAGCAATTTTGTTGGAAATATATTACCATTCCCTCACGGTACAAAAGTTCTGGGTTGCCACTTTTCCTGCAACGTCTCAAGAACAATGCTTGTCGGTACTTGCTATAGATTTCTTCTGGCGACAATACAAAGTTGTAAAGTGTTCCGATGTATTGATCTTCGTGTGCGTTGTCACATCTATTGTCCACTCGATGAGAAAACGACTTTTCCTTGTTAACCCAATTCACATGCAGACATGCAAACTTCTCTAAGGAGGATTTTTTATACATAGAGTCATGCTCTGCAAGATGGAGTAATTCCTTGCAAGTCAACTTGACGTTTGATATGTCTTCGATTGAATGGGACGCTACCCTGCCAAAAATCTCCAATCCTAATTCAGATGGAAGTGTTATGAGCGACGGACGTCCTTGTTTTTCAAGTTTTGCACGCTTTGCACATAATGATTCAGCCATTTTTCGAAAGGTTGGACAAAAAACTCGATTAAATTGTATTCTTTGAAAGGAATAACGAAAAAGGAACTGTTTTAGGAACAGATGCTTATGATGCAGGCTATATACTAAGTTCAGACCGTCGATTAAATTACACAGTACTCATGCAACGATTGGGAAGGCTTATGAGGTCTCAAGATAAAGCTAGTATTGTCTATTTTTGATATGGTTAGGCTTATGAGGTCTCAATATTGCACAAATATGCTAATGAAGATGTCTCACTCGGCGCATGGTTCATTGGTCTGGAAGTTGAGCATATTGATGAGCGGAGTATATGCTGTGGGACTCCTCCAGGTATGGCATCTGAAAATAAGTAACTAGTAAACATTGTCCACCTATCACTTTGGCTGTCAGAGAAATAGGGAAACTATATTTGTTTCAAGTTCTGCTTGAAATTCTGCCATTTATCATGCATTTTGGTGTCACTGGATGAATTCCCATCAAATTTTTGTCTTTTAAAAAGGACAACATGATGTTTTCTCTTCTAAAGCTTCTGCTATATAATTTATATTTTTAGTTCAACTGAGTTTCTCATCCCCCACCTTTTTTTTGTTGTTATTTTCTCTTTAGAATGTGGTTCTCATTTCGACTAATGTTTCTGTAGACTGTGAGTGGAAGGCTCAAGCAGGTAACATATGTGTTGCATCCTTTGATTGGAGCTGCAGTGGAATCTGCAAGTCAGTAGAGAAGATTAAATTTGTCCACTCAAAGTGTGGTGAAGGGGATGGAGGTGTTTGGAGTGCTTTATTTTAGGTTGGTTCAAGGGAAAGAGGAACTGATAGTTTAATGCAATTGAAATAAAGGCAGTTTTCTGGGTTGTGAGTGGGAAATCTCTCCAAATAGAAATAACATGGAAGATTTCCTCTGCCTTTTAAAGCTACCGGGGAGGATGGTTGATCATTTTGGTGGAAACAGTTGTTTCAAGTTTAGAATTGCATGAATTTGGATTTAAGGTTACACGTGTTCATGTTACCTTTGTTGGAAATTGAATAGATAAAAAAAAAAACACTAACAAAACAAATCTCTCAAGATTTTTCCGTTCCCTCAGTTTTACGTTCTCACAAAATATCACTAACACACCTTTGGAGAATAATATTTTATTGACAAAATACTCTTACAATTTTTCCACATCAAGTGCTACAGCACTTTTCTCACACAGCTCACTGTTTGTTTTCTTTTTCTTCACTTATATCTTTGAATAGTATTCATACCACTATTTATACATCATTCATCGAAATCTTCACCCATAACACCGTTTTTTTTTTTCACCATTTCATCTCATCCACATATTTCACCTCTTCATAAACACTTGACACCTATACAAAAAGCATCTACTAATTTGACATCTGTTATACAAATTCTAACAACATGACACTTGGATTGGTACATTTGAGTTTGATTTTTCTAACACTCCCCCTCAAACTCAACTTTGCATACCAATCATTTCTTTGAATTTGTTGAACACCTCTCCCTTCAATGGTTTTGTGAAAATGTCTGCTACTTGTTCTTCAGTTCTGCAATAGGTTAACTCCACAACTTTATTTTTGATTTGCTCCCGAATAAAATGATACTTCATGTCAATATGTTTGCTTCGGCTATGGGAGATTGGATTCTTTGCAAGTGATATAGCCGACTTATTGTCCACAAATATAGTGATTGGACCTTCTTGCTCCTGATGCAACTCATTCAAAATATTCTTCAACCAAATTGCTTGACACGTACATCCTGCTACGGCCATGTATTCTGCTTCACATGATGAAAGAGCTACCGTCTGTTGCTTCTTTGATGACCACGAAAATATTGCCGAGCCAATATGAAATGCATAACCAGAAGTACTTTTGCGATCAATCGTATCTCCACCATAATCACTATCTGAATAGCCAATCAACTTTGATTCTTCAGAATGCGTGTAAAATAGGCCATGATCAACAGTTCCTTTAATGTATCTCAAAATTCTTTTTGCCGCACTGAAATGATCCTGCTTTGGCTGCTCCATATATCTGCTAACTAAGCCAACTGCAAACATAATGTCAGGTCGAGTAAAAGTCAAATACCTTAAACTTCCGACCAAGCTCTTATATAGTGTAGGATTTATTGGCTCTCTATCTGAATCAACTTTCATCTTCATTCCTGTTTCTATTGGCGTGGAGACTGACTTGCAATCTTTCATTTTGAACTTTCTCAACATTTCTTCTGCATATTTCTTTTGCGAGATGAAAATTCCTTCTCCCATTTGCTTCACTTCAACTCCAAGAAAATAAGACATCTCTCCAATATCTGTCATTTCAAATTCTTTAGTCATTGCTTTCTTAAAGTCATAAAACATACCTGGATTATTACCAGTGAATATCATATCATCCACATATAGGCACACAATCATCACATCTCCATCTTTATTTTTCTTTGTATACAATGCGTGCTCGTATGGACTCTTCACAAATCCACTCTTCTGAAAATACTCATCTATTCTTGTATTCCAGGCTCTCGGAGCTTGCTTCAACCCATATAGTGCCTTCTTCAATCTATAGACTTTATCTTCTTCTCCTTTTTTGATGTATCCTGGCGGTTGCTCAACATAAACTTCTTCTTCCAGGTAACCGTTGAGGAATGCTGATTTCACATCCATTTGGTATATCTTCCACTTTTGTTGTGCTGCAACTGCTGTGAATAACCTGATAGTATCTATCCGTGCTACTGGTGCAAAAACCTCTTCATAGTCAACACCATATTTCTGCTTATAACCTTTGGCCACCAATCTTGCCTTGTATTTCTCCACCTTTCCTTCTTGGTTGGTCTTTGTCTTGTACACCCACTTCACACCAATTGACTTGTGATCTTTTGGCAAAGTTGTAAGCTCCCACGTGTCATTTCTTTTAATTGCAGCAATTTCATCATTCATTGCTTTCTTCCATTTTTCATCTTTTTCAGCTTCTTCATACATCACTGGATCACAATCCGCCATTAAACAAAATAATGAATAATCAAATGGTATTTGTACCTCATCATAAATTTCATTTAAACTTCTCATCTTTACTGGTGCTCCCCCTGAATTACTGCTACTACTCCCTGATGTTGATGGTGTAGTTACTGGGGTTGTTGGAACAGGACTTGGTGGAGGAGTTTGATCATCTCCTTCTTCAACTGTCTGCTCGTCTGAGTCATCATCATCTTTAAAAAATAAACCTTCAACTTTCTTTTCTTCTTTACTCCATCTCCAGTAATCTGCTTCATCAAATTCTACATCTCTTGAAATTATCACCTTTTTGGTTAGAGGATTGTAGAGTCTGTAAGCTTTGCTCCTATGCTCATAGCCAATAAAAATACACTTTTCCCCTTTATCATCTAGCTTTTTTCTCTTTTGATCTGGAATATGAGCATATACTATACAACCAAAGATTCTTAAATAACTTAACTCTGGTTTATAACCGTTCCATGCTTCGTTTGGAGTCTTAAACTTCACACTCTTGGTTGGACATCGATTCAGCAAATAGGCAGCACACTGAACAGCTTCAGCCCACAACGTTCTTGGTAAGTGCTTTTCTTTGAGCATACTTCTTGCCATATCAAGAATTGTGCGATTCTTTCTTTCTGCAATTCCATTTTGCTGCGGAGTGTAGGCAGCTGTCAATTGATGAATTATCCCATGTTGCCTGCAAAATTCTTCAAATAACTTGGAAGTATATTCTCCCCCTCTATATGTTCTGAGTGTCTTCAAATACTGACCACTTTGCTTTTCTGCCATTGCTTTGAACTCTTTGAATTTGTTAAGAGCTTCTGATTTTTCTTTAAGAATATACACCCAAGCTTTTCTACTAAAATCATCAATAAAAGTAATGTAAT
Source organism: Gastrolobium villosum (assembly GCA_032173675.1). NCBI lineage: Eukaryota > Viridiplantae > Streptophyta > Magnoliopsida > Fabales > Fabaceae > Gastrolobium > Gastrolobium villosum. Next base: position 45,626 of record JAVKPL010011946.1, on the reverse strand, counting down.
ACCTGTTTCCACCAAGTGATGGAATATCAATTGGGCCAGCAATATCTGAGTGAACCAACTGTAATTGTCTTCTAGCTCTCCATGATTTGCCAACTTCAAAACTCTGTCTGTGTTGCTTTCCTCTCATACAGCTTTCACACAGTTGATCTGGATGATCTATCTGTGGCAATCCGCTCACCATTTTTGCTTTGGACAACAGCTTCAGGCCAGTGAAACCAAGATGACCGAATCTGAGATGCCACAACCACGAACTATCTTCTGTGATGGACTTCATGCACCTTATTGCTTCTGTCTGGATATTCAGCTTGAAAAGACGATTTCTTGACATATCAACTTTTGCAATCAGCTCTCCCTTTTGATTTCGTATGACAAGAGTATTGTTTTTCAAGTGTATATCATATCCCTTTTCTAAAAGTTGGCCAATACTGAGGAGATTGCTTTTCAGAGATGGAATATAATAAACATCTGAGATATATGTCTTACCTCCATTCTTTGTGAAAATCATAATCTTACCCTTGCCTTTGACTGGAGTTTTTGATGAATCTCCAAATGTAACCTCTCCTTGAACTTCCTCATTCAGCTCCGTGAACAGCTCCTTTCTTCCACACATATGATTGCTTGCTCCAGTATCGAGATACCACACATTCCTGCTACTATCTTCTTCACCTTTGTAGGTGAATAAAATAGTTGATTCATTAACTCTTTCTTCATTTGATGTAAACTGACTCCTCTCTTCAACTGGAGGCGTATCTTTACATTCATAGCTGAGGTGACCAAATTTATTGCAATTATAACATTGTATCTGAGATTTGTCACCTCTTTGTTGAAATCTACCTCCTCCTCGAATCATAAATCCTCGGCTTCTGCCACGACCTCTACCTCGTTCACGATTATAATTTCCTTGGCCACGTCCATATGCTTCAGTATCATTTGCAAATCCTCTACCTATTTGACCACGTCCACCGCGTCCGCCACGACCACCACGAGTGTTGAGTCCACCTCGGGTGTTGAAGCCTCCTCTGTATCCACCATGATTTCCTCTGCCACGTACAAAGCTGCTACTGGCTTGGTTTTCATCAAGAGACATCTTGGTTTGCATAGCTTGCTCTATATTACTAGAGCCTTCATTCAACTTCATTCTTTGCTCATGAGCTTGAAGTGAACCCACAAGCTCATCAATGGACATCTCCGTCAAATCTTTGGCTTCTTCAATAGCTGTGACAACATAATCAAATCTTCTTGTTAGAGATCGAAGAACTTTCTCCATAAGTCTAACATCATCCAAGGCTTCTCCATTTCTTTTCATCTCCTTAGCCACCTTTTGCACTCGAGAGACATAATCTGTGACTTGCTCTCCACTTTGCATCTTCATGTTTTCAAACTCGGCTCTAAGTGATTGGAGCCGCACCTTTTTAGCTTTGTCAGCACCTTGACAGGATTTCTGTAAAGTCTCCCATGCCTCCTTTGATGATTTTACATCTGATATTTTCTCAAAGGTTGATTCATCAACACCTTGAAAAATTAAGAATAGAGCCTTCTTGTCCTTCTTTCGTGAATCTTTCAGCGACTTCCTTTGTGCTTCTGATAAAGCTGCTTCAGCGGCAGCATCAGCGGGCTCCGTGTATCCATCTTCTACAAGGTCCCATATATCTTGAGAACCTAGTAGAGTCTTCATCTGGATGCTCCAATTTCCATAATTTGTTTTTGACAACTTTGGAATTTGTGGCTGCATCATATCCGTCATTGTTGGATCGAAAGTGGCTCTGATACCACTTGTTGGAAATTGAATAGATAAAAAAAAAAACACTAACAAAACAAATCTCTCAAGATTTTTCCGTTCCCTCAGTTTTACGTTCTCACAAAATATCACTAACACACCTTTGGAGAATAATATTTTATTGACAAAATACTCTTACAATTTTTCCACATCAAGTGCTACAACACTTTTCTCACACAGCTCACTGTTTGTTTTCTTTTTCTTCACTTATATCTTTGAATAGTATTCATACCACTATTTATACATCATTCACCGAAATCTTCACCCACAACACCATTTTTTTTTTTCACCATTTCATCTCATCCACATATTTCACCTCTTCATAAACACTTGACACCTATACAAAAAGCATCTACTAATTTGACATCTGTTATACAAATTCTAACAACATGACACTTGGATTGGTACATTTGAGTTTGATTTTTCTAACAACCTTCCCGTCTTATTTTAGGTTGTGGGAGGATATGATATCTATACTCGGTGTTATGTAACATAGGCCTCTTTTTATGTTTCTGTTTTTGTTTACTCGATGTTTTTTTATGTATTTGTGCAAGGTCGAATTTTTGTTTTGTAGCTGCCTAGAGTATTCCCTTCCCCAGACACTCACGAAGTGGGGGTATTTGAACTGGGTCGGCCCTTTTTACATTGAAAAGCCAATGAATGCATAGTTTTGTTGATACGTTCAAAGTGGGTAATGTGAAATCACGAATTTCAAAAGACATTTATATTTACGATTGATCATTTATCTGATATTATCTCATCGGTAAAAGTTTTGCGTGCGGACAATATATCTGATTCTTTTAAGAGACTAAAAGTGTACGGAATTATGTTTTTTTTCCCCTCTTTTCTTTGACATGTTCTCATGAGTTTCTTATATTTTTATGTGTCTAATAGATAAAATTACGGTTTTATAAGAGTTATGTTGTAGGAAAAGTGATTGTGTTATGTTACAGAGATTCGTTTTGCGTGCTAGAGTTTTTTTATTTTTTTGTTGCGGGCCTCACAAAATATTATGTGTGTAGGAAAATTTTTGTGGTCATATTAAATGATAGATGATAAACCCATAAAATTATCTCCTATAATGAGTGAGATATTAATTTGTTCTTTTAATCAACAAAAATTGGGTAGTTGCGCTGATAAGTGAACAAGTGAAATACATTCCAAGATAAGACTAAGATTTAAGCTCCTAAAGAAAATTGATGAGAGAACCCCAGACTATTGAGTATTTTTACTTAGGATTTCTTTTTCTTTTTTTTTGGTAAATGGATTTTTTTTTCTTTTTTCATGTTGCAGTAAATAAATCTCCTGCAATATATATATATATAGGGTTTAGCGGATGTAAAGTGACTGCACCTAAGGATTGGTGCAGTCATATAAAACTACGTCGTTTTATAATGTAAAAGCATTAAATATGGGGAATAATAACCATACAAAGGTGAAAATAAATATAAAACATTAAATATGGGGAATCATAACTAGGGGTGTTAGCGGGCCGAGCCGAGCCGAGCTTTGATCTTAACGGGCCAAGCCTGTATTTAAACGTGTCCGACTGGCCTTAGCCTGTTACCTGTCACGAATATAATATTGGCTTGTGGCCTGGTTTATTTACAAAAAATAAAAGCCTGTGTGAAGCCTGTCTTAGCCTGTTAGCAAGTTAAAGAATAAAAATAAGATAACAGAATTCCACAAAAAATAAATTTCCATATAGAAACCTTAGCTTCCAATTTGCAGCAATAATTTATAAAGTGTACAATAAAAAAAAAATTTAAAGTGAGAGAAGGTAGATAACAAGTTATATTATCTTAGTCCATTATAAAAAAAGTGCAAACAAAAATAAAATAAATAAATAAATTGACACAAACAAGCAGTGCATAGTGGAACGAATGAATTTTTGTGGGTTTGTTTGTGTGAAGGAGGATGAAGGATAATATAGAACAACACTAGTAATTCCATAAATATACATAAATTCAATATATATCCAAATAGCATAATATAGAACAAAATCATTCAAAAAGTTTGTTAAACCAATAAAATGGGGTGAAATAAATTGATGAAAGAGAGAGTTATTAAAAGTAGTATAAAAAATATAAATAAATATTTATATACTAGGTTAGCCTGGGAGGCTCTAAGGCCGAGCTTCTGAATTAGAGCCTGAGGCCTTTTTATTAAACGAGCTTTTATACAAGTTCAAGCCTGGTTCCAACACGAGCTTTTATTAAACGAGCTCAGGCCTTTACGAGCCGAGCCAAAGGCCCCTGAAAGGCCCTTGGCTCGTTTACCACCCCTAATAACCATACAAAGGTGGAAATAAATACAATATTTTTATTTTTTATAATTGATTTTAAACGCGAACTTCCTTTTTTCCACCCAAAACGACGTAGTTTTTATGTGACTGCACCAATGCTTATATACAGTCACATTACAAATCATTTTTCCATATATATATATATATATATATATATATATATATATATATATATATATATATATATGGCATGTTATATTTACAAACTTTCTTGTTTACAAACTACACTATATTCTCCCGAGAGAATACAAACTTTTGCAAACTACACTATGTTCTCCCGGGAGAAGATAATATAATTTATAAAAAAATTCCAAAAAATTTGTAACCGGATCATGTCCTATATATATATATATATATGAGGTAGGATCATTTGACACCGGTGTCAAATTTCAAGTTTGACACCTCATCTGAGAGTCGTTAGATCAAAAAAGATCAATGGTATCACATGCTTACAAATCATAGTCGTTGATCTTTTTTGATCCAAAGGCTCTCAGATGAGGTGTCAAACTTAAAAACTAACACCGGTGTCAAAGGATCCTGCTTATATATATATATATATATATATATATATATATATATATATATATATATATATATATATATATATAATCATAAAATTACTCTCTTTTTTCTCTGTCATGTTAATCGACAATATTTAAGGAAAGGGAAAAAAATAACTTTAATATTATAATTATATATAGATTTTGCATTTGTCATGTTGCAAGATAAATGCTTATTTTCATACACATACATCGATATTTGTTGTGTATTTTTTTTTAAATATAGCGGACCCCATATTTATTGTCTCTATAGCATAACAAGAAAATTATCTTATAACGTGATACTTGTTTTTCCATTATATATTACTCATAATATAATGTTATTTTTTTTAGAAAAAATTTTCTTTTTCAAACAACATGAGTGAATGATTATCCTTTTACTTATTATACATTCATTTGAAAGTTTCTCAAAATTAAATTACCGTTATTATATTGAGAAGGGATATTCTTACTACCAAAATTTTTTACTACCAACTTACTACATATCTAATCACCATTAGATCAACCAGATCACTTGTTTCAAAAACTTTCTCACCTTCTCTCTCTTTGATTCAATGGTGATTAGATGGGTAGTAAGTTAATAGTAAAAATATTTAGTATTAAGAATATCTTTCCTCTATTATATTTGAATATTTTTTATTTATTTTTGTAATAATATATTTGAATATTTTAGAGTCATAGACTCCTGCGAGTATCGACAACCAAAACTTTTTAAAAGTAGAAATGTTATTTTAACGTTGGAGTAATTTGTGAATCGTGAGGTAGAGACGGGGTTAGAAATCTGTCATTATTTCCTTCCTTATTCTTACTGTCACTACTTTCTTGTTTTTATAATCTACTCGCTATGTCTTATTTTAAGGTTTGCAGTCGGAAAGCTATGAGAAAGTGACATGTCATCCAACACCATACCAGTTGGAAATGAAAATGAATTGGAAGAAGTTGATACCAATAAAAACGAAGGAGATTTGAGGGCAAATATTTTTCAATAAAGAAAGAATATTGTAAATAAAGATAAGATATCAAAGGGACTCAAATGGAGTTTAGGGTAACAAGAGTTTGTTTCCCTAAACACAAAACACACACAAGTAATTGTTACAATTTATTACAGTTAGGGGTGATAATAAGGTCAGGGGGCCTATCAGAGGCCTTAGGTCCGGCTCGTTTCGGCCCGGCTCGGCCTGTCTTTTTTAATTATTGGATTCAGACTTATACTCATGCTAAAGCCTTTTTATTTAGAAGGTCTCAGGCTTCCATAGTTAAGCCCGGACTTGAAGCCTTGGAGGCTGGCCCGTATACAATGAATTTATTTATTTTTTATATTTTTATATTAATCATTTGAGACAGCGAGTGCCACTTTTCATAATTACTAACAATATTTTATAATTACTAACAAGGATTGGTAAAGAAATAAGAGATATGAATATGAAAATGTGGATGTAGAAAAAGAAAGATTAAAAATGACAAAAAAAAAGATGAAGTTAATTTCGTTGCTTATGCTTTGGCAACCAAAGGGAGATTATTAGACACTTGAGATCTACAATTTTTTCTTGAAGTCCCTATGGATTGTAGATAGTTGTTTGCTAGAGATTTGATGGGCACTACTTGCCCCAGACTATGTTTTGTTTCTAGTTCTGTTGTTTTCCCCTTTGTTAAAAAAAGAAAATTAAGGAAAAATAACGTAAAGTAAAGTAAATGTGCCGTTGTTATTTTGACTTTTTAATATTAATGTTTTTTTATTATAAAAGAAACAGCTATTATTTTCTTATAAAAATATACATACGAGTGCATGATTAATGGGTTAAATATTGCTGCAAATTGAAAGGTAAGGTTTTTATTTTTAATAAATAAATAGGCCACGCGCTTTTATTTTTTGTAAATGAATCAGGTCACAGGCTAATATTATATTCGCAACAGGTAACAGGCTAAAACCAGTCTGATACGTTTAAATACAGGCTTGGCCCGTTAAGATCAAAGCTCGGCTCGGCTCGGCTCGACCCGTTAACACCCCTAATTACAGTGCCCTTTCTCATGCAAAAACCCTCCATTTCCCTGACCCAGTAGAAACAATCCTATTAATTGTCATTGATTGTACAATTAATTAATACTAGTTGATTACCCGTGCCGATGCACGGGGGAAGAAAATCGATTTGTTTGTCTTGTAAAACTTTCCGTAAATTTAAAATCAATATTATGAATAATACTTTTTTGTTAAATATAAGAGCATGATGTAGGAATAAACAAAAAAGATATTTCTTTATTCAAACTCTAATTAAATAAGGATGCTGAACTACACTATAAAACATATTGACATATGCAGGTAACAAAACATGTATTTTAACACGATGATGATAATATAAAAATTAATAATTAATAAAGACTTAATTAAAATTCAAAATATCCAAGTGATTTGCAACTTAATATAATTTATTTGTAATGAAAAAAATTAAATGTTGTGCTTGACATCAAGGTAATAAGAAAGATGCGTAACGTATACTTGCAAAAGTTATAAAACTCATTCCGCGACTCACTCGTAACGCAACACATAAAAATATATTGCTGCATTTTATCTTGTCATGTAGTCATTCAAAAATTACAAAGTTTTACTAATCTTCTTTTAGTATTTTTCAGAGTTGAACTTTCATTTAGAAAGATCAAATTTACAAAGTAATAATACTTACATATTTTTTTGCAAAGATTTGTGTAGTTAGTATTTGAAAATTTTCAAATTCGTATTTACAAAAATTAAAATCAGAATTAGGAATTTAATTATAAAAGAAAAAGGGAGAATTTTTAATTTAATTATAAAAAAATGTTGGCGGGTCGGTCCTCCGGACCGAGTCCAGTTTGCAACCTCTAATTGTCAGCATTATATATCAGCATGTAATACATTATTATATTTATCCATATAAAAAAATTTTATAGTTGCATTTAGGTTTTTATATTTTATCTCATAGATGGACTTTCATTTATTACAACAGATTTAAAAAATAATAATAAATAATTATTTTTTGCAACGATTTGTGTCGTTAGCATTTGAAATTTTATAAATTTGTATTTACAAATATAAAAATCAGATTTACGAACTTAATTATTAAAGAAGAATGATGAAATTTTAATTTAATTATAAAAATATGTTGGTGGGCCGGCCCTGCGGGCCGAGACCCAGTTTGCCACATATAACTATCAACATATAATAAGTTTTTATATTTATCCACACAAAAAAGTTCTTATAGTCGCATTTAGATTTTTATATTTTATCTCAAATATGAACTTTCATTTATTACAATCACATCTAAAAAATACTAATGAACAATTATTTTTTGCAAGAATTTGTGTCGTTAGTATCTGGAATTTTACAAATTTGAATTCACAAAAATCAAAATCAGATTTATGCATTTAATTATAAAAAAGGATGAAATCTTAATTTAATTATAAAAATATGTTGGTGGGTCGGCCCTGCGAGCCGAGGCCCAGTTTGCCACATCTAACTATCAACATGTAATAGATTTTTATATTTATCCACACAAAAAATTCTTATAGTCGCATTTAGGTTTTTATATTTTATCTCAAATATGAACTTTTATTTATTACAATCACATCAAAAAAATACTAATGAACAATTATTTTTTGCAATAATTTGTGTCGTTAGTATTTGGAATTTTACAAATTTGTATTTACAAAAATTAAAGTCAGATTTATGCCTTTAATTATAAAAAAGGATGAAATTTTAATTTAATTATAAAAAATATGTTGGTGGGTCATTCCTCCGGGCCGATGTCAGTTAGCCACCTCTAACTATTAGCATCTAATAGATTTTTATATTTATCCGCATAAAAAGGCTCTTATAGTTACGTCTAAATTTTTATATTTTATCTCACATATGAACTTTCATTTATTACAATTATATTTACAAAATTTAAAAAAGAAGTAGGGTATTAATACAATTGTCTGCCACTTGCATTTACCATTTTCCAACATTATGATTGGAACAATGCAGCATTACAAATAAGACATTGAGACAAAGCCAAAAAAGTCAGACGTATGAAGAAGGCAACCATCTACCTTCATATTGAAATATGGAGTTAAATTTCAAACATTTAAATGTCAGTTTCCAACAACATTTCCAATTTCAAACTGACTTGTAAAAAAAAATGTTTTTTAACAATTCCCATATAAAAGATAGTGGGAATTTAATACAGTTATCTCCCACTAAAAGATGTTAAATTATTTTTCCACCTATAACAACTTCAAATTTCAAAATTTAAAAAAGAAGTAGGATATTAATGCACTTGTCTGCCAGTTGCATCTACCATTTTCCAACATTATGATTGGAACAATACAGCATTACAAATAAGTCATCGAGACAAAGCCAAAAAAGTCAGGCGTATGAAGAATGCAACTATCTATCTACCTTCATATTGAAATATGGAGTTAAATTTCAAACATTTAAAAGTCAGTTTCCAATTTCAATCTGACTTGTAAAAAAAGGCTTTTTAAACAAAATCTATAATAATAATTTCATATTAAATGTTTAATTAAAAAATTATAATTTTTGCGAGTTAAATTTAATTATATAAGAAACATGTTTTGTAAATTAAAAATATATACTTTAATTTATGTAAAATAATATAATGTTAAACAAAGAAATGGTAGAAACATTAAAATAATACAATTTGTAAAATAACATAAACTAACATAATTTACCTTAGAAAATAACTTTGAAAAAAAAAATTCACTATAAATGAAACTTTTATTCCTCATCGACTAACCCTCTAGAAAAGGTAGATGCATTAATTGGATCATGAAATACAGAGTTATATGCATGACGTTTCACTTCTCCGTGTCAGCAATTAAAGTATTTTGTATTAATTTTACATATATTTTAAAAAATTATTTTTTATCTTTTAATTTATAATTTTATATTTTTTATATTGGTTATTACATGTTCATCTAATAGAAGAACAATTTGAGAAGATGATGAATATAAACAGACAGAGAAGAAAATAAATATGTGCACAAAAGTTAATTACCAAATGAAAAGACCGAGTAACACATATCCTATTTATACACAAAATAACTTCATTTTTTAATAATTAAGCTCAATAGTGGAATATTAATAGGATCAACAGTTACCTACGCAAAAAGTAGTGCAATATTAACGATGAACTCTTTTCCCACCTTTCAGATTAAATTTTGAATTTGAATACTTTTCAACCTAACAATGCAAAAAGTAATGAAGGACAGAGCGACACGTCAGCAAAGTTTAAGATATTCACTAATTATATATATATATATATATATATATATATATATATATTACAATTTAAAACATTTTATAATTTTTATAATTTTATTCATTTTCAAAATATATATCCAATATAAAAGTATCTTCTTCTTTTTTTTGAATACCCAATATAAAAGTATCCAACATAGAAGGAATGGGCGAAGCGACTTCCCCTCCTCTTTGTCATGAAAACGCAAAGCTCTAGTTGATGATAACTTCCAATCTTTGTGGTAGACCCACAATAATTGTCGATTGGTTAAAATTCGTTGTCCACTTTTCATTTGATTATTTTACATTTTCTGATTTTCTGCATTGCAAAACAGTTATATTACTTAATTATGTGAACAATTTCAATATCAAAAAATAAGTAATGTCTTAACAAATATACGTTTTGAATAATTATATGTAGTGTTTTACTAAAATTATGATTTACAATGTGCAATTAATTGTGATATTAAATATTTATTTTTTAATTATATTTAATTCAAGTTTATTACTATGGAAATTATGGTGCGTGCTATTATTATAACCATTTTCTTTTTTGACTTTTAAGAATGTCTTGTGCTAGAAGGCAACGAGATATAAGGACGTGTTGTGAAACTCTGATTGTAATCATAGCTCCCCTACTCAGTAGTGGAATATTAATAGGGTCAATAATTACTATGCAAAAATAAGTGCAATATTAATGGTGAATTCTTTTCCCACAGTTTAAATTTTAAATTTGAATACTTTTTCACCTACCAATGCAAAAAGTAATCACATATTAATACATTTTAACCTACCCATGCAGAAAGTAGTGGTTCATTAATATATGTGTTTGCCACCAACGAATTTTGAATTTCAAATATTATCACACCCTTCTTACAATTTTTTTTGCGAAAAGTAAAAGATTTCCAAAAGAGACAATTTTTCAAACTCTTCTCAAGTGTGAACACAAAGCTGAAATGAAGGACAGAGCGACATGTCAGCAGCAAAGTTTCCAATGTTGGGTTTAAGATTATATATATTAAGATACTTTTCAACCTGACAATGCAAAAAGTAATGAAGGACATAGCGACACGTCAACAAAGTTTAAGATATTCACTAATTATATATATATATATATATATTACAATTTAAAACATTATATATATATATATATATATATTACAATTTAAATCATTTTTTAATTTTTATAATGAATAATATAAAAGTATCTTTCTTTTTTTTTGAATACCCAATATAAAAGTATCCAATATAGAAGGAATGGGCGAAGCGACTTCCCCTCCTCTTTGTCATGAAAGCGCAAAGCTCTAGTTGATGATAACTTCCAATCTTTGAGGTAGACCCACAAAATTGTCGGTTGCTTAAAATTCGTTGTCCACTTTTCATTTGATTATTTTACTTTTTTTTGATTTTCTGCATTACAAAACAATTATATTACTTAATTATGTGAACAATTTCAATATCAAAAAATAAGTATTGTCTTAATAAATATACGTTTTGAATAATTATTATATGTAGTGTTTTACTAAAATTATGATTTACAATGTGCAATTAATTGTGATATTAAATATATTTTTTTAAATATATTTAATTCAAGTTTATTACTATGGAAATTATTGTGCGTGTTGTTATTATAACCATTTTCTTTTTTGACTTTTAAGAATTTCTTGTGCTAGAAAGCAACGAAATATAAGGACGTGTTGTGAAACTCTGACTGTAATCATAGCTCCCCTACTCAGTGGAATATTAATAGGGTCAATAATTACTATGCAAAAAATAAGTGCAATATTAATGATGAATTCTTTTCCCACAGTTTAAATTTTGAATTTGAATACTTTTTCACCTACCAATGCAAAAAGTAATGACATATTAATACATTTTAACCTACCCATGCAGAAAGTAGTGAATCATTATTATATGTGTTTGCCACCAACGAATTTTGAATTTCAAATATTATCACACACTTTTTACAATTTTTTTTTTTGCGAAAAGTAAAAGATTTCCAAAAGAGACAATTTTTCAAACTCTTCTCAAGTGTGAACACAAAGCTGAAATGAAAGACAGAGCGACACGTCAGCAAAGTTTCCAATGTTGGGTTTAAGGTTATATATATTAAGATACTTTTCAACCTAACAATGCAAAAAGTAATGAAGGACAAAGCGACACGTCAGCAATGTTTAAGATATTCACTAATATATATAATATATATATATATATATATATATATATATATATATATATATATATATATATATTACAATTTAAAACATCTTTATAATTTTTATAATTTTATTCATTTTCAAAATATATATCCAATATAAAAGTATCTTCTTTTTTCTTCGAATACCCAATATAAAAGTATCCAATATAGAAGGAATGGGCGAAGCGACTTCCCCTCCTCTTTGTCATGAAAGCGCAAGGCTCTAGTTGATGATAACTTTCAATCTTTGTGGTAGACCCACAAAATTGTCGGTTGGTTAAAATTCGTTGTCCATTATTTCATTTGATTATTTTACTTTTTCTGATTTTCTGCATTACAAAACAGTTATATTACTTAATTATGTGAACAATTTCAATATCAAAAAATAAGTATTGTCTCAACAAATATACGTTTTGAATAATTATATGTAGTGTTTTACTAAAATTATGATTTACAATGTGCAATTAATTGTGATATTAAATATTTATTTTTTAATTATATTTAATTCAAGTTTATTACTATGGAAATTATGGTGCGTGCTGTAACAGCCCGTGTTAACCCGGATTGTTAACATACTATCGTATTAAGCCACGCTTAATTAAAATGCGGAATAACTTTTTCTTTAATTCAATTATGACGTCATTAAACTTAACCAACTTGATTACTTAATCAATTTCATAAAATACTGCCTGTATGTAAATTGCAAGACAACTAACTGAAATACCTCATATATAAATAATAAGTGAGTATCTAAAGCCACAGGACTACAACACGTAGCCTGGGTCGAAATCCTGATACTTTAATTACAACAGCGAATTAAAAGACAATAACAATCATGTGGCATGGACAAACCCCATGCTCACCAAATAAGGCAACAATGCCCAATAACAGTCTCAACATAATAACCCAAACAAAGCGGAAAACATAACAGCAGTCAATCCAGCAAGACAGCATATCATAATATCAACTCAGCTCTGGCCTCCTGCCACCTGAGCCCTCAACATTACCTGATCCTGAAATAAGCATCCCCAAACGTGGGGTGAGATCTCTAACAAGAAATCTCAGTAAGATAAGGGGTCCTCAAGGAGTTTCCACCCCAAGCTCACTTACATGTGTAATATAAGTTCAAAAACAGTATTTACAATATAAGTTCCAAAACTATGCGATGCAGCAATTAATCATGCCATGTGTGTTTATCAAATCTACTGGCCAGAGAAATGTAGGAATACGTCTATACCTACATGAGTACATGGACGCTACCTGCACCTCACCCACAGCCTCACCATCTTGTATGTACTACATACTCAGGCTTACCGTATAGGTGGACACCACATGCATCTCATAAAAGCACATTGCATATAAATAGCTCAACAGCATTTCTAAAACATCAAAGCATGTAACACAGCATGCATAAACCTATCCCCATGGGACATGGTGGAACAACAAAATGGCTAAACCGAGGACACGAAAGCTTACCTTGCAAGCTAGCTATCCAAGCCAAGAGTCCAACCACTCACAAGTCCACAAACAGCAGTATCACAATCTGATATGGACCAATAACACATCAATATTTATGCATCACAAGCATACAACTTAAAGACTACGCCTTTCCTTTACGTTTTACGACTTAAAGCCATAAGCCCTTAATCATATGATTCTGACTTAGTTCATTTATTATAGAAGTTCAACTTCCTTAATCTAGGGTCCACACACCCATTAGCTTACTGTTCACACAGCACGGCTACTGTTCTGTGAGAACCCAGGATATCCGGATATCAGAAGGGACATATCCAGATATGCCATATCCGGATATCACACTGGACATATCCGGATATTCCATATCCGGATATCTAGGTCCCATATCCGGATATCAATATCCGGATACCATATCCGGATATTGATATCCGGATATCTATTCGACAAATATCCGGATATCTCACGACAGAATGCAGTTTCTGCATTTCGTGAATATCCAGTCCAAAGATCCAACTTTTAACACATGTACACGTTAAAGCATGCATTTTTAATCCATTTTAGGTTCATACTCATTATACCCTCTTGTTTACTCATTAAACATGGCCAAGACATCAACTTTAAGCATCAAAACTTAAGATCAAAGGTGAGGAAACTTACCCCAAGCTTAAAACAGAAAAATGAGGTGCTCTTGGAGCTCACAACCAACTCCAAGGTTCAGACTTCTCCCAAGAACGAAAATGACAACCCAAGCTTGGACCTTTCAACACAAAGGAAGCTTCTTGAGGCTTCACAACTCAAGAACAAGATGGCTCTCCTCCCAACTCTCAAACTCAGAACCAAAACCTCATAACCAGCAACTCAACATTCAGAAGAAACCACCTCTCATACTCACAAAGCCACTCACAAGTGTTTACAAGAAAGGAAATGTGAAGGGAATGACTTCAACATCAAGAAAAGAGAAGAGGAGCCATGAACAGTGTTTTTCCACACAAGGCAGCAGCCACCCACGTAGAAATTTTAGAATGTCTAGGGTTTTGTGCCATAATGGGTCTATTTATAGGCACAAGGCCACACACGCGCAGTATTAGCCTTAATAGCAAAGTAAAAGATCTTGATCCCAAACTTTGGAATCTAGTCCCACACATTTTTCTAAGATTTGTCATATTTTTATTTTATTTTTCGGAGCACCTTTCCGGTACGCGCTTTTCCATAGGCAGTATCAGTTCTGGCATCAGATTACGTTATTTTGACTTGAAACTTGTTTTACAAGTCCTACATAATATTCTAGTAATTATCATGCATTCGTTATAATTTTCCGGGATACTTTTCCGGTACGCATTTATAACGAGTAGCAGAACCGGTATTTGCGCTTTTCTTCCGAAAAGCGACTTTCAGCATTCTTACCCACTAATTGTAATTATTAAAGCCCAATAATAATTATTAAGGTCAATTATGGAATTATTTCCTAATTATCATAATTAATTCACTAATTACCTTAATTAGCGGTGCGGGTTCTTACATTCACCCCACCTTTTTAAGGATTTTGTCCTCAAAATCAGAAACATACCTGTCTCGAAAGTCGGGATACTGTCGGAGAAGCTCATCCTCTCGCTCCCACGTGCACTCCTCGGGACTACGCCCAGTCCACTGCACCTTGACCATCGGAATGATCTTGCTCCTAAGCTGTTTCTCGCCTCGATCGAGAATCTTGAATGGTCCGACGGGAGTCTTTAGGTTCTCCCGAACCTCCACATCATCCGGCTGCACCACGTGCGAAGGATCTGCTATGTACTTCCGAAGCTGTGACACGTGAAACACGTCGTGGATGTTGGCTAGGTTCGGAGGCAAGACGAGTCGATAGGCAACAGGTCCTACTCTACCAAGGATCTGGTAGGGCCCAATGAACCGAGGGCTCAACTTCCTCACTCCGAGTGCCCGTCCAACACCGGTGACAGGTGAAAGTTTCACAAACACGTGCTCACCCTCACTGAACTCCAGTGGTCGATGCTTGACATCATAGTAGCTTTATTGGCGATTCTGCGCCTGCTTCAACTTTTCCCTGATCATCTGGATCTGCTGGGTAGTATCTTGGACAAAGTCCAAGCCAAAAAGCTCTTTATCTCCAACCTCAGACCAACAAGTAGGAGTCCGACACCTCCTGCCATACAGCGCCTCGTAGGGTGCCATGCCCAGACTAGCATGAAAACTGTTGTTGTACGAGAATTCTACCAACGGAAGGTACCTATCCCATGCAGAACCCTGCTCCAACGTGCAAGCTCTCAACATGTCCTCCAATGTCTGGATGGTCCGCTCAGTCTGTCCGTCAGTCTGAGGGTGATAGGCGGTACTCAATCTCAACTGCGTACCAAAAGCCTCCTGCAGTGCCTCCCAGAACCGAGATGTGAACTTCGGGTCCCTATCACTGATGATACTCTCGGGCACCCCGTGAAGCCTCACAATCTCGCGGACAAAAAAGCTTGGCCAACTGCTCTGTAGTGAAGCTCACCTTCACTGGAAGAAAATGGGCAGACTTGGTCAATCTGTCCACAATGACCCAAATAGAGTCACAACCAGCCTGAGTTTTAGGCAATCCCACCACGAAGTCCATGGAAATACTCTCCCACTTCCACTGTGGAATCTCCAGAGGTTGAAGCTTACCTGACGGTTTCTGGTGCTCAATTTTCACTTTCTGACAAATAAGACATTTGGACACGTAGACCGCTATGTCCTTCTTCATGCCCGGCCACCAAAAATTTCTCTTTAAGTCCTGGTACATTTTTGTAGCACCAGGGTGGATAGTAAACCGGCCCTTATGAGCCTCTGCCATAACCTCTTCGGTCAATGGTCCCCGAGGAATAACAATCCTCTTCTGGAACAGCAGCAATCCATCCTCGTTCCAAGACACACCGTCCTGGTTCTTCACATAATCAAGGCACTCTCTTTGCACTTGCGCCTCTTTAATCTTTTCCATCAGCTCATTAATCACTTCTGCTGTTTCCATTTCGAGCAGTGCGCCCCCAAACAAGGAGTTCACTCTCAAGTCTCTGAACTTTTCAATTACCTCGTAGTCGCTCATCATCAAGCTGGATAAGCTCACGGATTTCCGGCTCAAAGCATCGGCTACCACATTGGCCTTGCCAGGATGGTACCTCAACTCAAAGTCGTAATCCTTCAAGAACTCCATCCATCTTCGCTGTCTCATGTTCAACTCCTTCTGGTCAAACAGATACTTCAGGCTCTTGTGATCACTGAATACAGCAAACTTCATGCCAAACAGGTAATGCCTCCAAATCTTGAAAGCAAAAACAATGGCTGCCAACTCCAAGTCGTGAGTCGGGTAGTTCTCCTCATGAGGTTTCAACTGTCTTGAAGCGTAAGCGACAGCTTTCCCTTTCTGCATCAACACACAGCCTAGTCCTTTACCAGAGGCATCGCAGTATAACTCAAACTGTTCCGCAGGATCAGGAAGAACTAACACTGGAGCAGTAGTCAGTCTCTCCTTCAACTCCTGGAAACACTCCTCACACTCATGTGTCCACACGAATAGAGTCTCCTTTCGGGTAAGGCGAGTCATTGGTAGCACCATCTTGGAGAATCCCTCTATGTACCTCCTATAGTACCCGGCCAAACCCAAGAAGCTTCTTACTTCTGTAACCGTCTTAGGCCTCTCCCAGTCCATCACGGCCTCAATCTTGTTAGGATCAACTGCAACTCCATTAGCAGAAATCACATAACCCAGAAATTTCACCGCCTTGAGCCAAAACTCGCATTTCGACGGCTTAGCATATAGCTTTTTCTCTTTCAACACTTGCAAAACAATCTTCAAGTGCTCAGTATGCTCCTCCTCCGTCTTGGAGTAAATCAAGATGTCGTCAATGAAGACGATCACAAACTGATCCAGGTACGGCTGGAAGATCCTGTTCATGTAGTCCATGAACACTGCGGGTGCATTGGTGAGTCCAAACGGAATCACCAAGTACTCATAATGCCCGTACCTCGAGCGAAACGCTGTTTTTGGGACATCCTCCGGCTTTACCCGTATCTGATGGTAACCGGACCGGAGATCAATCTTGGAATACACGCAAGCACCCCTGAGCTGATCCAGCAAATCATCAATGCGTGGAAGAGGGTACTTGTTCTTGATTGTCACCTTGTTCAACTGTCTGTAGTCGGTGCACAACCGCATGGTCCCATCTTTTTTTTCACAAAAATGACCGGTGCTCCCCAGGGAGACACACTCGGCCGAATGAAATCTTTTGCTGAAAGCTCCTCAATATGCTTCTTCAGCTCCGCCAACTCCGGTGGCGACATCCGGTATGGAGCCAACGATATTGGCCCCACACCAGGCAATAAATCGATGGAGAACTCTATCTCCCTCTGCGGTGGAAACTCATGAATCTCCTCAGGAAACACCTCGAGGAATTCCCTCACCACAGGAATGCCAGTGAGATCCTCCTGTGTCCCACTCACCAAACCTCCCAACATGACATAGCCAAATGCCCCTGCTCTCAAGGCTCTCCTCGCCTGCAGGACTGAAATGAACGGTGAGGAACTGGCTGTGGACCCACCCGGAGACATCACCACTTTCTTGGCACAACAATCAATCAATGCACAGTTTCTGGACAGCCAATCCATGCCCAGAATAATCTCAAGGTTGGCCATCGGCAATCCTATCAGATCTACCGAGAAGTCACGGCCATCCCACTGAAACGCTACATTGCGATGAACAGTGGAGGTCAAACATTTTTCTCCGGTGGCGGTGGTCACCCGCATCGGTGGAGAAAGCACATCACTGGGCAACTCAAGCCCCACAGCAATAGGGGTAGCAACAAAAGAGTGCGTTGCCCCGGAATCAAAAATCACATCAACAGCTGAACCACCAATGGTAACAGTACCTCTGACCAGGTTCGGAGCTCTGTCCGACTGCTGACGATCAAGTGTGTACACTCGCCCTGTAGTAGGTGGCACGGCTGGTGCCCCAGTAGGAACCATCTGCAAAGGCACAGCCTGCACTGCAGCAACTCTCGCCGTCGGGCAATCTCTGGAATAGTGGCCCTCCTTGCCACACTGAAAGCATATCAGTTGTCCGGTAGAACATGGCCCGAAATGTGACTTCCAGCATCCCGAGCATCTGGGAGCAGGAGGTGTTGCGATCTCGGCAAGTGCACCGATCGTTCCAAGTAATAAAGTGATAAGTAAGTATCGTCTCCACAGGGATTGATAAACAATTACTACTATAACCAGTCCTCTTAAGTTAGATAAATCGATTGGTTGTTGACAAATAATTGTAATTTAAATTAAATAACAATAAAAGTAAAAGCTTTGTTTTTGTATTTTTCTGAAAAAGATTTAAAATAGATGAAGAGATGTTTTTGTAGAAAAAGTGATGAAGAAGACTGTAGCCAGGGTACATTCACCAATTGTTCCCAATTTTACTTCGGATTGATTCATAAAACCTATTGAAATTAACAACTCAGACAAATTATCATCTTTTAGAGATAATTAGTTAGATCCCAATCCCTTGGCGATCTAACCCTTTACTTCAATTGGAACCCTAATCCCTTAGTAATTCCGCCTGAAAATAAGCATTATGTAGATAAATCCCACGACTGCAATCCATACAAGTCTATCCTTAGAACATGCATGGAGAGTCATCTTTATCTCCTTTCAGGATCAGTATTCCAACATCCCTATTGTGAATCCTGATCCCCAGAATATTATTCCCTATTAGGTTGATCAGATCTAACAGAAATAATATCAATACGCTCAAGATAAAAGATGAAATATATTAATTCAATACATAGAATGATTCAATCCTTGTAGCAATTGTTTACAAAAGGATCATGCCCATGACTACAGAAATAGATCTAGCCAATCAACATCATGATCGCTGATCTGATTTCAACATAAACTGGAAAAAGAAAATAAAGAAGAGTACAAGAACAGAGTGATGAACACGAAGAACGCCTCCTCTAGGTCTTGTGATGTGTGTTCTGAGATGTCCTTTCCTTCAAAGGTTGAGTCTCTTTTTATAAGAGACTTTGACCTAAAATGTGAAATTTGAATTTCCATCCTTTCGCGCCTCCCACGCTGACAGCGCCACTCCCGCGCTCTCAGCGCGGGACCTTCTGCCAATTTTCTTCTTCCCACGCTCTGAGCGCCATTCCCGCGCTGTGAGCGTGAAATTCCAATATTGCCCGTATAACGGAAACCTTACAATTTATTACATAAACGTTATAACGGAAATATTAAAGTATGAATTTATTACAGAAACGTTTAACGGAAAGATTTAATTAAAATAAATTTGAATTCAAATTTCGAATTTAAAATCTGAATTTGCTGCAAGCGCCATTCCCACGCTCGTAGCGTGAGCCTTTAGTTTCACTTTGTCCTTTTCAGCTCCAATTTGTGCATTTCTCCTATGAAATCAACATAAAATCAGTACATAACCTCAGATTAAGATATTTGACAAATTAACATTGATTTTGCCCTTTTCTTGCATCAGATTAAGTAACATTCTTCCTCTTTTTATCTTAGAATTCCTTATATGCTGATCGCATATCAAATAATTCCCAGATTTAAACGTTGCTGTCCCCAGCAATGTACAAGACTCAATCTAGGAAATAATCAATTAATCCAACATAACATTCCAGAGACACTCTCAGACACAATATGCCATGCATGCCTGACTCAACATCATAAACTCCCAATAATGTCATCAGCTTCTTAGAGATACAAGTCTACATTGGTTATCCCTCACACAGATAAATAATATTCACTCAACACTCAGTGTTTAAGGGTATAATGAGCACTCAATCACTCAAAGCTATAACACTACCATAGGCTTGATCATATTCTCAAAAATTCTTAAAAAAAAATGAAGAATCACACACATGTATTAATTGATCAAAAGGACTTCACAGGTTGTAACTTGGCCGGGGTAACAGGGTAGGAATATATGGATAGTAGCTCAAACAACAATGAGATTGAAAAAATGATATTATTTCACTTTAACACATTCAATTCAATGATTTTTGCTCCACTAGCATTCCCACAGAATTTCAGGAATTAATTCCTTCCAGCCACCTTTTACTCTTTTCCTTTTTCTTGCTTTTTTTCTTTTTTTATAAGGGCATATATGAATTTTTTTTTTTTTTTTTCTTTATCCCTTAATCATTTGACCTTTGTGGAGCTTACCTCAATTTCTTTATTTTATTTTCAACACATTTAGTGATTCAATCTCAATCAAGGTAAGTCACATGGATATAGGCTAAGCCATCAATTAGGCCATAGGTCATTTATCAACAAATAAGTTCAAGCTCAAAGGGGCTAGCAAGGGAAAATTTCATACAGGTGAGTTATTTTGGCCAATAGCAATTAAGAACAAAATGCCTTTATCATATCAATCAATGCATGCATAATAGAGAAACAAATCAAGTTCTAGAGTATTACAACAGTGAGACCTCTCAACAAAAATTTCAGTGTTTAGGCTCAAAACCTCACAGCTATGGTATCAATGCAGACTCAAGAAAATTGACCTCAGACATTATCAGAATTTCACAATATTAATTCAGACAAACGAGCAATCATGCAATCTAATTATGCCTATGCAATGTTATGTCAGAAAGTCATACAATATATTCAAAGAATTTAATCATGTACATTAACAAGATGAGCACATTTAAACCTGGGATTTGTTCAAAACACACATTTTTTATTTTTTTATTTTATTTTTTTATTTTTTTTTTAATTTTTTAATGGCACACCAAATAACTAAAAAAAATAACTAAGAAAATGAAAAGAGTTAGGATATCTCCCCTGATAGAAGAATTGCAGTTCTAAGGCGCAAGCCCACCATTCCCAGATTTAGAGCATTGCTGTCCTCAGCAATAATTAAACCACAAGAAGGAAAACCTGCACAATGGAACAAGCAGTGGCATATAGAAGAGACTATAATGCGCACATTAAAACATCAGAGAAAAATATACTAACTAAAATACAAAATAGAAAAATAAACTAATGTACAAAATCTCCGTTAGCAAGGAGAAAAAGTCAAACCTCAATGTCATCCCACTCAGCAGCGTGGGATGACTCAGCAAATGGAGGATCTGGTGGTATTGGCTGCCTTGGTGTTTGGAGCCACCATTCCCAGATTTGGCCCAAACCATGGAGCCATGTTAGAAACTCTTTGAAGCTTTGATTCTTCTTAGAGATAGAATCTCTATGTCTCTTGTCAAACTTTAGCTTCCCGTGTCTCTTCCAACTCTTATCAAAGAGTTTGATCACCTCCTTTCTCAGTACCTTCTTCATTGTAGGATGACTCCTCCCTTGGGGTTTCTTCTCATGTTTGTCATCCTTCTCATTAAGAATTTTGTTGGTATGGGAAGATGGATCTTTATCTTTTGAATCAGTCTCCTGTTCCTTTAATACTTCAGTCACTACCTTGTTACAAAAGAAGATTTCTTTTAGAGTTTTAGGAGACTCCTTCGATTCCACCTTCATGACACCATCTTTCTTGGCATCATTTGTTTTTTTAGGAACCTTAACCGCCACATTTTGTTTTTCCTTTGAAACTTTAAAACAATCATCTTTGTGAGAAGACTGTTTTAAAGAATTAAAGACATTGATGGTAACGGTCTCATCATTCATCCTTAGCTCAAGCTTTCCGTTTTCAACATCAATCAATGCACGGGATGTAGCTAAGAAAGGTCTACCCAACAAAAGAGGCATTGCAGCTCCTCCTTCCATATCCAACACCACAAAATCAGCAGGAAAAATGAACTTGTCCACCTTCACAAGAACATCTTCTATTATTCCACTCGGCTTCCTTGAGGACTTATCAGCAAGTTGTAAAGATGCTTGAGTAGGCTTCAACTCGGTAATCCCCAAGGAATTGCAAACAGAAAGGGGCATCAGATTAATGCTAGCCCCAAGATCACACAATGCCCGACTGATTTTTGTGTTCCCAATTTCAATAGGGATATTGAAGCTCCCTGGATCATTACGCTTAGGCGGGACCTTCTTGGTAATAATAGCACTACACTCCTCAGTGAGTGTCACCGTTTGGCATTCCTGCAGTTTGTGCTTCCTTGACAACAAGTCCTTCATAAACTTTGCATAATTTGGCATGCTAGACAAAGCTTCAGCAAAAGGTATGTTTATGTGTAGCTTCTTGAATATGTCTAAAAACCTGTCATAATGCTTGTTATAAATCTCTTTCTTGAACCTTGCTGGATAAGGTGCTTGAGACATCACATATTCATGGCTCAGCTCAAACTTCTTCTTCTCAACTGGCTTTTCTTCTTCCACGGGTTTTTCAATTTCATTTTCTGGCTCCTTAACCTCCTTAAGCTTCTTCTTAGCTTCCATCTTTGTGTTTGGCTTTTCTGGGGTTGCCACTACTTTCCCGCTTCTAGTTGTAATATACATGCAATCCTCTTTTGGATTGATAATTGTATTACTTGGAAATGTACCTGGAATTCTTTCTGAAAATTGTTTTGCCAGCTGGCCTATCTGATTCTCCAGGTTCCTAATAGAAGCATTTGTGTCGTTGTAGTATAGTGGTGAGTATTCCCGCCTGTCACGCGGGTGACCCGGGTTCGATCCCCGGCAACGGCGCCAAAAACTTGTTGCGATCTCGGCAAGTGCACCGATCGTTCCAAGTAATAAAGTGATAAGTAAGTATCGTCTCCACAGGGATTGATAAACAATTACTACTATAACCAGTCCTCTTAAGTTAGATAAATCGATTGGTTGTTGACAAATAATTGTAATTTAAATTAAATAACAATAAAAGTAAAAGCTTTGTTTTTGTATTTTTCTGAAAAAGATTTAAAATAGATGAAGAGATGTTTTTGTAGAAAAAGTGATGAAGAAGACTGTAGCCAGGGTACATTCACCAATTGTTCCCAATTTTACTTCGGATTGATTCATAAAACCTATTGAAATTAACAACTCAGACAAATTATCATCTTTTAGAGATAATTAGTTAGATCCCAATCCCTTGGCGATCTAACCCTTTACTTCAATTGGAACCCTAATCCCTTAGTAATTCCGCCTGAAAATAAGCATTATGTAGATAAATCCCACGACTGCAATCCATACAAGTCTATCCTTAGAACATGCATGGAGAGTCATCTTTATCTCCTTTCAGGATCAGTATTCCAACATCCCTATTGTGAATCCTGATCCCCAGAATATTATTCCCTATTAGGTTGATCAGATCTAACAGAAATAATATCAATACGCTCAAGATAAAAGATGAAATATATTAATTCAATACATAGAATGATTCAATCCTTGTAGCAATTGTTTACAAAAGGATCATGCCCATGACTACAGAAATAGATCTAGCCAATCAACATCATGATCGCTGATCTGATTTCAACATAAACTGGAAAAAGAAAATAAAGAAGAGTACAAGAACAGAGTGATGAACACGAAGAACGCCTCCTCTAGGTCTTGTGATGTGTGTTCTGAGATGTCCTTTCCTTCAAAGGTTGAGTCTCTTTTTATAAGAGACTTTGACCTAAAATGTGAAATTTGAATTTCCATCCTTTCGCGCCTCCCACGCTGACAGCGCCACTCCCGCGCTCTCAGCGCGGGACCTTCTGCCAATTTTCTTCTTCCCACGCTCTGAGCGCCATTCCCGCGCTGTGAGCGTGAAATTCCAATATTGCCCGTATAACGGAAACCTTACAATTTATTACATAAACGTTATAACGGAAATATTAAAGTATGAATTTATTACAGAAACGTTTAACGGAAAGATTTAATTAAAATAAATTTGAATTCAAATTTCGAATTTAAAATCTGAATTTGCTGCAAGCGCCATTCCCACGCTCGTAGCGTGAGCCTTTAGTTTCACTTTGTCCTTTTCAGCTCCAATTTGTGCATTTCTCCTATGAAATCAACATAAAATCAGTACATAACCTCAGATTAAGATATTTGACAAATTAACATTGATTTTGCCCTTTTCTTGCATCAGATTAAGTAACATTCTTCCTCTTTTTATCTTAGAATTCCTTATATGTTGATCGCATATCAGGAGGTCTAGCTGTGTTCCCCTGAGTAGCAGTCTTTCTAAACTGGTTTGGCGCTTGCTTAGCCGCCAACTGTTTGCCCTTGCCCTTGTTTGCAAAATTTTTGTTCTTCCAGGGAGTAGAACCGCCAGTACCCTGTGGTACTTCAATCTTGGCCTTCTTGGCCTGACTCGCACGGCAATAGTCCTCAATGTCGCGGCACTGCTGTACTAAAGCTCCGAAGTCTCTCGAAGCAGAACCAACAAGATGTCCAGCAATGTCCTCATTAAGTCCCCTCCGGAACTTAGCAGCAAGAAAAATGGGAGTCGGTCTCGCCATGCGGAAATGAGCGAACTTGACCAGCTCATTAAACTTGGCCAGGTACTCGTCGACAGACAATGAGCCCTGTACCAATCGGTCAAACTCTCCCTGCTTCCTCTCCTGTGAGTCATAAGGAAAGTACTGACCCAGAAAGCTCTCCTCGAAGAATGGCCACGTCATCACATGGCCCTGCATCTCGTAGATGTGAGAAAGGTTGGTCCACCACTCATGGGCCTCGCCCTCAAGCATGTAAGTGGCGAACAACAGCTTCTGCGGATCGGTGCACTGCATGATCCGGAAAATCTTGTCCAGCGCCTGAAGCCATCTAGCAGCAGCAATGGATCATAAGATCCGTCGAAAGAAGGTGGCTTATGCTTGCGGAAAGCATTCAGCCGGCGATCGATCTCGTCACGATCCTCAGCAAATACAGGGATAGTCTGCATAGCCCCCGTCAAGTGACTGCCCTCACCCATCTGACTCTGGGTGTCCTCCTGTTGACTAGGCGAAAGTGGAGGCGGTGGCGGCGGTGGAGGTGGTGGAGGACACTGGCCAGCAGCAGGACCAGCCCTCAACTCCTCCAACATGACCCTCATCATAGTCATGTTGGCCATCCGGTTCTCCTCCAGAACCTCTGCCGTGGCTCGCCGGTTCGCATCTCGAATAGCGTCCAGCATCGCCTGATTTGCCGGCCTCGTGGCTTCCTGGTCGGCTAGTCGGGCCGCCTGCATCTCAGCCAATGCAGCCAGGATAGGATCCGATTGATCCTCACTCGTACTCGTGTTCCTTCTTGGTGGCACCATGACTCTGCACCAGTTACACAAAGAATGAGTTGATCAGGCCCACGCCATGTGGTCACATATGCATTATCATAACACACACCAATCAGAGAGAACGCAAAGTAGACACGCAACGACACATCCTAAGTTATTGCAATACATACAGGATTTTCCCTAGAAAGTGCTCTGATACCATAAAATGTAACAGCCCGTGTTAACCCGGATTGTTAACATACTATCGTATTAAGCCACGCTTAATTAAAATGCGGAATAACTTTTTCTTTAATTCAATTATGACGTCATTAAACTTAACCAACTTGATTACTTAATCAATTTCACAAAATACTGCCTGTATGTAAATTGCAAGACAACTAACTGAAATACCTCATATATAAATAATAAGTGAGTATCTAAAGCCACAGGACTACAACACGTAGCCTGGGTCGAAATCCTGATACTTTAATTACAACAGCGAATTAAAAGACAATAACAATCATGTGGCATGGACAAACCTCATGCTCACCAAATAAGGCAACAATGCCCAATAACAGTCTCAACATAATAACCCAAACAAAGCGGAAAACATAACAACAGTCAATCCAGCAAGATAGCATATCATAATATCAACTCAGCTCTGGCCTCCTGCCACCTGAGCCCTCAAGATTACCTGATCCTGAAATAAGCGTCCCCAAACGTGGGGTGAGATCTCTAAACAAGAAATCTCAGTAAGACAAGGGGTCCTCAAGGAGTTTCCACCCCAAGCTCACTTACATGTGTAATATAAGTTCAAAAACAGTATTTACAATATAAGTTCCAAAACTATGCGATGCAGCAATTAATCATGCCATGTGTGTTTATCAAATCTACTGGCCAGAGAAATGTAGGAATACATCTATACCTACATGAGTACATGGACGCTACCTGCACCTCACCCACAGCCTCACCATCTTGTATGTACTACATACTCAGGCTTACCGTATAGGTGGACACCACATGCATCTCATAAAAGCACATTGCATATAAATAGCTCAACAGCATTTCTAAAACATCAAAGCATGTAACGCAGCATGCATAAACCACATCCCCATGGGACATGGTGGAACAACAAAATGGCTAAACCGAGGACACGAAAGCTTACCTTGCAAGCTAGCTATCCAAGCCAAGAGTCCAACCACTCACAAGTCCACTGTAACAGCCCGTGTTAACCCGGATTGTTAACACACTATCGTATTAAGCCACGCTTAATTAAAATGCGGAATAACTTTTTCTTTAATTCATTTATGACGTCATTAACTTAGCCAACTTGATTACTTAATCATTTTCATAAAAATACTGCCTGTATGTAAATTGCAAGACAACTAACTGGAATACCTCATATATAAATAGTAAGGTGAGTATCTAAAGCCACAGGTCTACACAGGTAGCCTGGGCCAAAATCCTGATACTTTAATTACAACATTAACATAAAAGACCAAAGTCAACCATGTGGCATGGACAAACCCCATGCTCATCAAATAAGGCAACAAAGCCCAATAACAGTCATAACATGAACTCAACAGAAAACATAAACAACAGTCGGAAATAATAACAGCAGTCAAATAAACAGCAATCCACAACCAGCACGTTAGCATGTCATAAATATCAACTCAGCTCTGGCCTCCTGCCACCTGAGCCCTCAACATTACCTGATCCTGAAATAAGCGTTCCCCAAACGTGGGGTGAGATCTCTAACAAGAAATCTCAGTAAGACAAGGAGTCCTCAAGGAGTCTCCACCCCAAGCTCACTTACATATGTAATATAAGTTCTAAAAACAGTATTACAGTATAAGTTCTAAAATCATGCGATGCAGCAATTAATCATGTCATGTGTGCTTTCAAATCTACTGGCCAGAGAAATGTAGGAATACGTCTATGCCTACATGAGTACATGGATACTACCTGCACCTCACCCACATGCTTCTCCATCTTGTATGTACTACATACTCAGGATTGACGTCTAGGTGGACACCACATGCATATCATAATAGCTCATTACATATAAACAGCTCAACAGCATTTCCAAAATAATCAAAGCATGTAACACAGCATGCATAAACCCATCCCCATGGGACATGGTGGAACATCAAAATGGCTAAACCGAGGACACGAAAGCTTACCTTGCAAGCTAGCTATCCAAGCCAAGAGTCCAACCACTCACAAGTCCACAAACAGCAGTATCACAATCTGATATGGACCAATAATACATTAATATTCATGCATCACAAGCATACAACTTAAAGACTACGCCTTTCCTTTACGTTTTACGTCTTAAGGCTTCCATCAAAGCCATAAGTCCTTAATCATATGATTCTGACTTAGTCCATTTATTACAGAAGTTCAACTTCCTTAAACTAGGGTCCACACACACCCAATAGCTTACTGTTCATACAGTACAACTACTGTCTGCGCAGAACCCAGGATATCCGGATATCATGAAGAACATATCCGGATATGCCATATCCGGATATCACACTGGACATATCCGGATACCCAGATCCCATATCCGGATATCAATATCCGGATACCATATCCGGATACTGATATCCGGATATCTGTTCGACAAATATCCGGATATCTCACGACAGAATGCAGTTTCTGCATTTCGTGAATATCCATCCCAAAGATCCAACTTTTAACACATGTACACGTTAAAGCATGCATCTTTAAGCATATACAAGTTCATTTAGGTGTTGGTTACTTCATTTTAACTTTTTACATGCCAAGACACCAACTTTAAGCAAGATAAACTCATGATCATGGTGAGGTAACTTACCAAAGCTCAAAACAGAGGCAAGTTGTGCTCTTGGAGCTCTCCCAAGGTTCCTCAAACTCAGCCTAAGTATGAGCACGAAAATGGCACTTCAAGATGGGTTCTTGCACCACAAGAAGGCACTTTGAAGCTCACAATGACTACCACAAGGTAGCCATCACTTAAGCTCCAAACTCATGCTCACTAACCTCACACACACAGCCTTCTCAACTCAGAAAACAAGGCTCACCACACACAACCAAGGTGCATAGAAGAAGGAGGGTGAAGAATCAAAGCCAAAGGTGCCAACTTTGATCAAAGAAGAGAGAAAACCAATGAAACAATGTTTTTCCCACAAGAACACAACCCCACAATGTTCAGCCCCCAACAACTCACGTTCTGAATAGTATACCTAGGGTTGTGTGCCTTAGTGTGCCTATTTATAGGCACATGGCCACTAATCGCGCAGTATTAGCCTTAATCGCAAAGTAAAATATCTTGATCTCAAACTTCGGATTCTAGACCTACGCATTTTTCTAAGATTTGTCATATTTTTATTTTATTTTTCGGAGCACCTTTCCGGTACGCGCTTTTCCATAGCCAGTATCAGTTCTGGCGTCAGATTACGTCATTTTGACTTGAAACTTGTTTTACAAGTCCTACATAATATTCTAGTAATTATCATGCATTCGTTATAATTTTCCGGGATACTTTTCCGGTACGCATTTATACCGAGTAGCATAACCGGTATCTGCGCTTTTCTTCCGAAAAGCGACTTTCAGCATTTTTACTCACTCAATATAATTATCTATGCCCATTAATAATTATTAGGGTCAATTATGGAATTATTTCCTAATTATCATAATTAATTTACAAATTACCTTAATTAGCGGTGCGGGTTCTTACATTCACCCCACCTTTTTAAGGATTTTGTCCTCAAAATCAGAAACATACCTGTCTCGAAAGTCGGGATACTGTCGGAGAAGCTCATCCTCTCGCTCCCAGGTACACTCCTCAGGAGTTCTTCCTGACCATTGCACTTTGACCATCGGAATGATCTTGCTTCTGAGCTGTTTCTCGCCTCGATCGAGAATCTTGAGTGGTCCGACGGGAGTCTTTAGGTTCTCCCGAACCTCCACATCATCCGGCTGCACCACGTGCGAAGGATCTGCTATGTACTTTCGAAGCTGAGACACGTGAAACACGTCGTGGATGTTGGCTAGGTTCGGAGGTAAGGCAAGTCGATAGGCAACTGGTCCTACTCTACCAAGGATCTGGTAGGGCCCAATGAATCGCGGGCTCAACTTCCTCACGCCGAGTGCCCGTCCAACACCGGTGACAGGTGAAAGTTTCACAAACACGTGCTCACCCTCACTGAACTCCAGTGGTCGATGCTTGACATCATAGTAGCTTTTCTGACGATTCTGCGTCTGCTTCAACTTTTCCCTGATCATCTGGATCTGTAGGGTAGTATCTTGGACAAAGTCCAAGCCAAACAACTCTTTATCTCCAACCTCAGACCAGCAGGTAGGAGTCCGACACCTCCTACCATACAGCGCCTCGTAGGGTGCCATGCCCAGACTAGCATGAAAACTGTTGTTGTACGAGAATTCTACCAACGGAAGGTACCTATCCCATGCAGAACCCTGCTCCAACATGCAAGCTCTCAACATGTCCTCCAATGTCTGAATGGTCCGCTCAGTCTGTCCGTCAGTCTGAGGGTGATAGGCGGTACTCAATCTCAACTGCGTACCAAAAGCCTCCTGCAGCGCCTCCCAGAACCGAGATGTGAACTTCGGGTCCCTATCACTGATGATACTCTCGGGCACCCCGTGAAGTCTCACAATCTCGCGGACATATAGCTTGGCCAACTGCTCTGTAGTGAAGCTCACCTTCACTGGAAGAAAATGGGCAGACTTGGTCAATCTGTCCACAATGACCCAGATAGAGTCACAACCAGCCTGAGTTTTAGGCAATCCCACCACGAAGTCCATGGAAATACTTTCTCACTTCCACTGTGGAATCTCAAGAGGTTGAAGTTTACCAGACGGTTTCTGGTGCTCGATCTTCACTTTCTGACATATCAAACACTTGGACACGTAGACCGCTATGTCCTTCTTCATGCCCGGCCACCAAAAATTCCTTTTTAGGTCCTGGTACATTTTTGTGGCACCAGGGTG
This sequence comes from Gastrolobium villosum, assembly GCA_032173675.1. Lineage (NCBI taxonomy): Eukaryota > Viridiplantae > Streptophyta > Magnoliopsida > Fabales > Fabaceae > Gastrolobium > Gastrolobium villosum. The sequence continues at coordinate 14,953 of JAVKPL010011946.1, read as the reverse complement.
GATAGTGAACCGGCCCTTATGAGCCTCTGCCATAACCTCTTCGGTCAATGGCCCTCGAGGAATAACAATCCTCTTCTGAAACAGCAATACACCATCATCATTCCAAGACACACCGTCCTGGTTCTTCACGTAATCAAGGCACTCTCTTTGCACTTGCGCCTCTTTGATCTTTTCCATCAGCTCATTAATCACTTCTGCTGTCTCCATTTCGAGCAGTGCGCCCCCAAACAAGGAGTTCACTCTCAAGTCTCTGAACTTCTCGATCACCTCGTAGTCGTTCATCATTAAACTGGATAAGCTCACGGATTTCCGACTCAAAGCATCGACTACCACATTGGCCTTGCCAGGATGGTACCTCAACTCAAAGTCGTAGTCCTTCAAGAACTCCATCCATCTACGCTGTCTCATGTTCAACTCCTTCTGGTCGAACAGATACTTCAGGCTCTTGTGATCACTGAATACCGCAAACTTTATGCCAAACAGGTAATGCCTCCAAATCTTGAAAGCAAAAACAATGGCTGCCAACTCCAAGTCGTGAGTCGGGTAGTTCTCCTCATGAGGTTTCAACTGTCTTGAAGCGTAAGCAACCGCTTTCCCTTTCTGCATCAGCACACAGCCAAGTCCTTTACCAGAGGCATCGCAGTATAACTCGAATTGCTCCGCAGGATCAGGAAGGACTAACACAGGAGCAGTAGTCAGTCTCTCCTTCAACTCCTGGAAACACTCCTCACACTCATGCGTCCACACGAATGGAGTCTCCTTCCGGGTAAGGCGAGTCATCGGTAGCACCATCTTGGAGAATCCCTCTATGAACCTCCGATAGTAGCCTGTCAAACCCAAGAAGATTCTCACTTCTGTAACTGTCTTGGGCCTCTCCCAGTCCATCACGGCCTCAATCTTGTTCGGATCCACTGCAACTCCATTAGCAGAAATTACATGACCCAGGAATTTCACCTCCTTGAGCCAAAACTCACATTTGGACGGCTTTGCATAGAGCTTTTTCTCTTTTAGCACTTGCAAAACAATCTTCAAGTGCTCGGTATGCTCCTCCTCCGTCTTGGAGTAGATCAAGATGTCGTCAATGAAGACGATCACAAACTGATCCAGGTACGGCTGGAAGATCCTGTTCATGTAGTCCATGAACACTGCGGGTGCATTGGTGAGTCCAAACGGGATCACCAAGTACTCGTAGTGCCCGTACCTCGAGCGAAACGCAGTCTTTGGGACATCCTCCGGCTTTACCCGTATCTGATGGTAACCGGACCGGAGGTCGATCTTTGAATACACGCAAGCACCCCTGAGCTGATCCAGCAAATCATCAATGCGTGGAAAAGGGTACTTGTTCTTGAGTGTCACCTTGTTTAACTGTCTGTAGTCGGTGCACAACCGCATAGTCTCATCTTTCTTTTTAACAAAAATGACCGGTGCTCCCCAGGGAGACACACTCGGCCGAATAAAATCTTTCGATGAAAGCTCCTCAATATGCTTCTTCAGCTCCGCCAACTCTGGTGGCGACATCCGGTATGGAGCCAACGATATAGGCCCCACACCAGGCAATAAATCAATGGAGAACTCTATCTCCCTCTGTGGTGGAAACTCAGGAATCTCCTCAGGAAACACCTCGAGGAATTCCCTCACCACAGGAATGCCAGTGAGATCCTCCTGTGTCCCACTCACCAAACCTCCCAACATGACATAGCCAAATGCCCCTGTTCTCAAGGCCCTCCTCGCCTGCAGGACTGAAATGAACGGTGAGGAACTGGCTGTGGACCCACCCGGAGACATCACCACTTTCTTGGCACAACAATCAATTATTGCACAGTTTCTGGACAACCAATCCATGCCCAAAATAATCTGAAGGTTGGCCATCGGTAATCCTATCAGATCTACCGAGAAATCACGGCCATCCCACTGAAACGCTACATCGCGATGAACAGTGGAGGTCAAACATTTTTCTACGGTGGCGGTGGTCACCCGCATCGGTGGAGAAAGCACATCACTGGGCAACTCAAGCCCCACAGCAATAGGGGTAGCAACAAAAGAGTGGGTTGCCCCGGAATCAAACAAAACATCAATAGCTGAACCGCCAATGGTAACAGTACCTCTGACCAGGTTTGGAGCTCTGTCCGACTGCTGACGATCAAGTGTGTAGACTCGTCCGGTAGTAGGTGGCACGGCTGGTGCCCCAGTAGGAACCATCTGCAACGGCACAGCCTGCACTGCCGCAACTCTCGCCGTTGGGCAGTCTCTGGAATAGTGGCCCTCCTTGCCACACTGGAAGCATATCAACTGACCGGTAGAGCACGGCCCAAAATGTGACTTCCCGCATCCCGAACATCTGGGAGCAGGAGGTCTAGCTGTGTTCCCCTGAGCAGCAGTCTTTCTGAACTGATTTGGCGCTTGCTTAGCCGCCAACGGTTTGCCCTTGCCCTTGTTGGCAAAATTCTTGTTCTTCCAGGGAGTAGAACCACCAGCGCTCTGCGGCACATCAACCTTGGCCCTCTTGGCCTGACTCGCACGGCAGTAGTCCTCGATGTCGCGGCACTGCTGCACCAACGCTCCGAAGTCTCTCGAAGCAGAACCAGCGAGATGTCCAGCAATATCCTCATTAAGTCCCCTCCGGAACTTGGCCGCAAGAAAAACGGGAGTCGGTCTCGCCATGCGGAAATGAGAGAACTTGACCAGCTCATTAAACTTGGCCAGGTACTCGTCAACAGACAACGAGCCCTGTACCAACCGGTCAAACTCCCCCTGCTTCCTCTCCTGAGAGTCGTAAGGAAAATACTGGCCCAGAAAGCTCTCCTCGAAGAATGGCCACGTCATCACATGGCCCTGCATCTCGTAGACCTGAGAAAGATTGGTCCACCACTCATGGGCCTCGCCCTCCAGCATGTAAGTGGCGAACAACAGCTTCTGCGGATCCGTGCACTGCATGATCCGGAAAATCTTATCCAGCGCCTGTAGCCATCTGGCAGCAGCAATGGGATCATAAGATCCGTCGAAGGTAGGTGGCTTATGCTTGCGGAAAGCATTCAGCCGGCGATCGATCTCGTCACGATCCTCAGCAAGTACGGGGATAGTCTGCATAGCCCCCGTCAAGTGACTACCCTCACCCATCTGGCTCTGGGTGTCCTCCTGTTGACTAGGCGGAGGTGGAGGCGGTGGCGGCGGTGGAGGTGGTGGAGGACCCTGGCCCGCAGCAGGACCAGCCCTCAACTCCTCCAACATGACCCTCATCATAGTCATGTTGGCCATCCGGTTCTCCTCCAGAACCTCTGCCGTGGTTTGCCGGTTCGCATCTCTAATTGCGTCCAGCATCGCCCGGTTCGCCAGCCTCGTGGCTTCCTGGTCGGCTAGTCGGGCCGCCTGCATCTCAGCTAATGCAGCCAGGACAGGATCCGTCTGATCCTCGCTCGTACTCGTGTTCCTCCTTGGTGGCACCATGACTCTGCACAAGTTACACAAAGAATGAGTTGATCAGGCACACGCCATGTGGTCACATATGCATTATCGTAACGCACACCAGTCAGAGAGAACACAAAGTAGACACGCAACGACACATCCTAAGTTATTGCAATACATACAGGCTTTTCCCTAGAAAGTGCTCTGATACCATAAAATGTAACAGCCCGTGTTAACCCGGATTGTTAACACACTATCGTATTAAGCCACGCTTAATTAAAATGCGGAATAACTTTTTCTTTAATTCATTTATGACGTCATTAACTTAGCAAACTTGATTACTTAATCATTTTCATAAAAATATTGCCTGTATGTAAATTGCAAGACAACTAACTGGAATACCTCATATATAAATAGTAAGGTGAGTATCTAAAGCCACAGGTCTACACAGGTAGCCTGGGTCAAAATCCTGATACTTTAATTACAACATTAACATAAAAGACCAAAGTCAACCATGTGGCATGGACAAATCCCATGCTCACCAAATAAGGCAACAAAGCCCAATAACAGTCATAACATGAACTCAACAGAAAACATAAACAACAGTCGGAAATAATAACAGCAGTCAAATAAACAGCAATCCACAACCAGCACGTCAGCATGTCATAAATATCAACTCAGCTCTGGCCTCCTGCCACCTGAGCCCTCAACATTACCTGATCCTGAAATAAGCGTTCCCCAAACGTGGGGTGAGATCTCTAACAAGAAATCTCAGTAAGACAAGGGGTCCTCAAGGAGTCTCCACCCCAAGCTCACTTACATGTGTAATATAAGTTCTAAAAACAGTATTACAGTATAAGTTCTAAAATCATGCGATGCAGCAATTAATCATGTCATGTGTGCTTTCAAATCTACTGGCCAGAGAAATGTAGGAATACGTCTATGCCTACATGAGTACATGGATACTACCTGCACCTCACCCACAGCTTCTCCATCTTGTATGCACTACATACTCAGGATTGCCGTCTAGGTGGACACCACATGCATATCATAATAGCTCATTACATATAAACAGCTCAACAGCATTTCCAAAATAATCAAAGCATGTAACACAGCATGCATAAACCCATCCCCATGGGACATGGTGGAACATCAAAATGGCTAAACCGAGGACACGAAAGCTTACCTTGCAAGCTAGCTATCCAAGCCAAGAGTCCAACCACTCACAAGTCCACAAACAGCAGTATCACAATCTGATATGGACCAATAATACATTAATATTCATGCATCACAAGCATACAACTTAAAGACTACGCCTTTCCTTTACGTTTTACGTCTTAAGGCTTCCATCAAAGCCATAAGTCCTTAATCATATGATTCTGACTTAGTCCATTTATTACAGAAGTTCAACTTCCTTAAACTAGGGTCCACACACACCCAATAGCTTACTGTTCATACAGTACAGCTACTGTCTGCGCAGAACCCAGGATATCCGGATATCATGAAGAACATATCCGGATATGCCATATCCGGATATCACACTGGACATATCCGGATACCCAGATCCCATATCCGGATATCAATATCCGGATACCATATCCGGATACTGATATCCGGATATCTGTTCGACAAATATCCGGATATCTCACGACAGAATGCAGTTTCTGCATTTCGTGAATATCCATCCCAAAGATCCAACTTTTAACACATGTACACGTTAAAGCATGCATCTTTAAGCATATACAAGTTCATTTAGGTGTTGGTTACTTCATTTTAACTTTTTACATGCCAAGACACCAACTTTAAGCAAGATAAACTCATGATCATGGTGAGGTAACTTACCAAAGCTCAAAACAGAGGCAAGTTGTACTCTTGGAGCTCTCCCAAGGTTCCTTAAACTCAGCCTAAGTATGAGCACGAAAATGGCACTTCAAGATGGGTTCTTGCACCACAAGAAGGCACTTTGAAGCTCACAATGACTACCACAAGGTAGCCATCACTTAAGCTCCAAACTCATGCTCACTAACCTCACACACACAGCCTTCTCAACTCAGAAAACAAGGCTCACCACACACAACCAAGGTGCATAGAAGAAGGAGGGTGAAGAATCAAAGCCAAAGGTGCCAACTTTGATCAAAGAAGAGAGAAAACCAATGAAACAGTGTTTTTCCCACAAGAACACAACCCCACAATGTTCAGCCCCCAACAACTCACGTTCTGAATAGTATACCTAGGGTTGTGTGCCTTAGTGTGCCTATTTATAGGCACATGGCCACTAATCGCGCAGTATTAGCCTTAATCGCAAAGTAAAATATCTTGATCTCAAACTTCGGATTCTAGACCTACGCATTTTTCTAAGATTTGTCATATTTTTATTTTATTTTTCGGAGCACCTTTCCGGTACGCGCTTTTCCATAGCCAGTATCAGTTCTGGCGTCAGATTACGTCATTTTGACTTGAAACTTGTTTTACAAGTCCTACATAATATTCTAGTAATTATCATGCATTCGTTATAATTTTCCGGGATACTTTTCCGGTACGCATTTAAACCGAGTAGCAGAACCGGTATCTGCGCTTTTCTTCCGAAAAGCGACTTTCAGCATTTTTACTCACTCAATATAATTATCTATTCCCATTAATAATTATTAGGGTCAATTATGGAATTATTTCCTAATTATCATAATTAATTTACTAATTACCTTAATTAGCGGTGCGGGTTCTTACATCCACAAACAGCAGTATCACAATCTGATATGGACCAATAACACATCAATATTTATGCATCACAAGCATACAACTTAAAGACTACGCCTTTCCTTTACGTTTTACGACTTAAAGCCATAAGCCCTTAATCATATGATTCTGACTTAGTTCATTTATTATAGAAGTTCAACTTCCTTAATCTAGGGTCCACACACACCCATTAGCTTACTGTTCACACAGCACGGCTACTGTTTTGTGAGAACCCAGGATATCCGGATATCAGAAGGGACATATCCGGATATGCCATATCCGGATATCACACTGGACATATCTGGATATTCCATATCCGGATACCTAGGTCCCATATCTGGATATCAATATCCGGATACCATATCCGGATATTGATATCCGGATATCTGTTCGACAAATATCCGGATATCTCACGACAGAATGCAGTTTCTGCATTTCGTGAATATCCAGTCCAAAGATCCAACTTTTAACACATGTACACGTTAAAACATGCATTTTTAATCCATTTTAGGTTCATACTCATTATACCCTCTTGTTTACTCATTAAACATGGCCAAGACATCAACTTTAAGCATCAAAACTTAAGATCAAAGGTGAGGAAACTTACCCCAAGCTTAAAACAGAAAAAGGAGGTGCTCTTGGAGCTCACAACCAACTCCAAGGTTCAGACTTCTCCCAAGAACGAAAATGACAACCCAAGCTTGGACCTTTCAACACAAAGGAAGCTTCTTGAGGCTTCACAACTCAAGAACAAGATGGCTCTCCTCCCAACTCTCAAACTCAGAACCAAAACCTCACAACCAGCAACTCAACATTCAGAAGAAACCACCTCTCATACTCATAAAGCCACTCACAAGTGTTTACAAGAAGGGAAATGTGAAGGGAATGGCTTCAACATCAAGAAAAGAGAAGAGGAGCCATGAACAGTGTTTTTCCGCACAAGGCAGCAGCCACCCACGTAGAAATTTTAGAATGTCTAGGGTTTTGTGCCATAATGGGTCTATTTATAGGCACAAGGCCACACACGCGCAGTATTAACCTTAATAGCAAAGTAAAAGATCTTGATCCCAAACTTTGGAATCTAGTCCTACACATTTTTCTAAGATTTGTCATATTTTTATTTTATTTTTCGGAGCACCTTTCCGGTACGCGCTTTTCCATAGCCAGTATCAGTTCTGGCATCAGATTACGACATTACGTTATTTTGACTTGAAACTTGTTTTACAAGTCCTACATAATATTCTAGTAATTATCATGCATTCGTTATAATTTTCCGGGATACTTTTCCGGTACGCATTTATACCGAGTAGCAGAACCGGTATCTGCGCTTTTCTTCCGAAAAGCGACTTTCAGCATTCTTACCCACTAATTGTAATTATTAAAGCCTCATAATAATTATTAGGGTCAATTATGGAATTATTTCCTAATTATCATAATCAATTCACTAATTACCTTAATTAGCGGTGCGGGTTCTTACACGTGCTGTTATTATAACCATTTTCTTTTTTGACTTTTAAGAATGTCTTGTGCTAGAAGGCAACGAAATATAAGGACGTGTTGTGAAACTCTGACTGTAATCATAGCTCCCCTATTCAGTGGAATATTAATAAGGTCAATAATTACTATGCAAAAATAAGTGCAATATTAATGATGAATTCTTTTCCCACAGTTTAAATTTTGAATTTGAATACTTTTTCACCTACCAATGCAAAAAGTAATGACATATTAATACATTTTAACCTACCCATGCAGAAAGTAGTGGATCATTAATACATGTGTTTGCCATCAACGAATTTTGAATTTCAAATATTATCACACCCTTTTTACAATTTTTTTTGCGAAAAGTAAAAGATTTTCAAAAGAGGCAATTTTTCAAACTCTTCTCAAGTGTGAACACAAAGCTGAAATGAAGGACAGAGCGACACGTCAGCAAAGTTTCCAATGTTAGGTTTAAGATTATATATATTATATATTAAGATACTTTTCAACCTAACAATGCAAAAAGTAATGAAAGACAGAGCGACACGTCAGCAAAGTTTAAGATATTCACTATATATATATATATATACATTTGAGTTGTTACAAATGCTAACATTAAACCACTAATAAATTATAGATATTTATACCTTGACATTAGGGGTGGAGTGGGGAACGAAACAAACATGAGAGAATAGGAGTTCAGAAATTGAAAAGAAAAACTAAAACTCATTCCAAAGAATTCAACATTAGCAACTAAAACAAAAGAAAAAAATGAGAAGAAACATAATGCATGATAGAGAATTCAAAATTGAAGAGCTGAAGAAGAATACCTGATTGTGAAGGGATAATACATGATAAATCTGCACCATTAACTAAATTTATTTAATCATTTAACTAATCCAATGCTTAAAGAAGGTCATCATTAAATGAGTTGCCAACATTCAAAATTTAAAAATCAAATTTTGAATTTCAAAATCTGAAATCTCGAAATTTAAAAAGCATTCAGATATATTTATTGACTTGTCTTCCACCAACACTCATAAGCGATCTCTACCGTTGATTTAAAGTAACAAATCCTGTCCATTGAAAATAATATTTTTTTTGTATTTATTATATTACCATATTACCATTACTGGAAACTTTTTAAAATTGTGTAGTGTGAACACAAAGATAAGATTGAACCACAGCGTGACACCTCATCAAGGTTTCCAAAGATTGGAATTCCTTTATAATATAAGATTTGTTGAGTTGTACAATTATTAAATTTTAATTATTGATTTACATAATTATAGAAGATTTGATATTAAATAGATTAATTTTTTTATTTACAGTTAATTGACATAATCATAGGAGATTGACATAATCATAAGATATTTGTATTAGATAGAAATAATAACAGTTTAATTCATTTTCTTATTCATAGAGAGCTAATTTGCAATGAGTTGTCATTTATGTATATATACCAATTTGTTAGAATTGAATATCCACACAGATGCGAAAGACAACCATACTTGTATATTTACAAAAAATCTTTTTTTTTTCTATTCTTACTTACTTACACTTTCTCTTTTTCTCTTGATCTACATTTCATATAAACTATCAAAGGTTATTTATAACCTATAAAACTGACAAATATAACTCCATATATAACGCTCTCATTATTTTATAATTGACATAACTGACTCATTAATATTCTAAGTGACATAACTGACTCATTAATATTTTAACTAACATAACTGACTCATTAATAAAAAAGAGACATTTAAAATTTGGGAAAAATGTTTGTCATTTTAAATGTAATAAAATTATGTCATTTTTAATAAAACTACGTCGTTTTGATAAGTTTTTACATTCTCTCTCCTCCATTTTCTTTTTATTTCCAATTTTATAAATTAGAGAAAATGACAAAACAATGTAATTTCATTAAAAATGACATAAAATCATGTCATTCGAATCGAAATGACAAACAGTAAACCCTCAAAATTTATCCCAAAGAAAAGAATAAACATTTTCTACATTATATAGTGCCCCTCCATTTCCCTGAAGGCCCTGCAGAAACAATCCTATTATCAATCCCTGTGAGCTTCATTTTCTACGTGCAAATAGGTCCAATCATTCTTCTCACTCACACTTTTCGGTAACATGAATGCGCTTTGCTCATAGAATGATTATTACGCTTTAGAAATAAATCATTTGCGTTCCTTTTTTTGTCTTTTCGTTTCTCTCTGTTTACAAAGCGCGATTTTCTCTTCCATAAGCATTTTGAAAATTGAAGTTGTGTACAGAGTAATTTGAAATAAATGCTTGTTCTTCACAGAGTGAATAGTTTGCGACCATGAAAGGGGGATCGGTTCATGAGAACCCTAGGAAGAGGAAAATGATGCTAAGCGACGATGAGAATGACGAAACTGGAAAGGATCGTCGATTCAAAATCCTATTACCGAACGGGACAAGTGTGGAACTCATATTCCGGGATCCTCAACAGGAAATGAGTGTCGGGTATTTTATACGCTTGGTCAAAGACAAGTACATGGAATTTCAGAAAGATATCCATGGTGAATCAATGAGGAAGAAAAGGGATATTAACTGGAAGGGTGGTGCTCTGTTTCTTCGGGATGCCACTGATCGGAAGATTAGCAACGTTATTAAATTGAAAAAATATAAGCCTCACAAATGGCATATTTTACGCCTTCATGTTAGTATAACCTAATGATCCTGCTCTGTTCTGTTTCTGAGCAATTGCTGTTGTTGTTTTTTCACAAAAAAAAAATAAAAAATAAAATATTCTAGTATATTTTGTTTTTCTTTAATTTTGAGTTTGGTTTTATTCCTTTGCTTACTTGTTGAAGCTTTATTTATTTATTATTTATTTTTTGTTTGTTTGTATTTCTTCTGAGTCAGGATGGGAGTGGTGATGTTGCTAAATCTTTCGAGGTTAGGATTCTCTATTGATTTTTTTTGTACCTGCTGTTAATCTTTTTGTTTTTATTACGTGATCAGGGTATGATTTTGATTGTTGGAAAATCTTGCGGGTTTGTTTCCATGATGCCATAATGATTATGTTTGAAATGTAGAATATGTGGGATTTGACGCCAGATACTGATCTGCTACCGGAGCTTCTTGAAGAAAATACTTTTGAAGACTTGATTGTGAGCTTATTAACAAAACACAGAGTACTATCTCATTTTTTCCCAAGTTTTTTGTACATCTAGACGCTAATTACACTACTATTCATTTATCAGGATAATTCCTTGCAAGAAGTGTGGTCCAATAAGGAAAATGACAGGAAGCTAATCAGGTATGACATCAATGTAATAATATACTGTCTTTTGAGTCCCTTGGGTGGAAACAAAAAAAGAATGTACTGTCTTCCATTAATTTAGTCTTGTTTTCGAGAAGCAATTCATAAGTTCAGTGAAGTAAAATTTATTTTTAATATGGATAATTGATCTGAAATCAATACATATATCTTTTGACAATCTGATAATCATCTGTTTCGAATGGTTAGTATCATTATCAAAGTAGTCTATTAGAACCTCAGTGTACCTACAGTAGTGACTATAATAAACTCTGTTTGGAATATCACAACTCAAGTTATTGCACTGGATTTTGAAAAGACACTTGAAATTAAACGCTTTTTTATTTTCAATTGTTAAGAATTAACAAATGTATTTTATAAACAGTTAAATGGTACATAAAATGCCAACGAATTAATAAGTTTATTTTCACTTAATGCATATTCAATCCCAAAAATAAACCAACGTGTTGGATTGTTGAACGGATGCCTTCCCAATCGTTGCATGAGTATTGTGTAATTTAATCGACGGTATATAGCTTGCATCATAAGCATCTGTTCCTAAAGCAGTTCCTTTTTCATTATTCCTTTCGAAGAATATAATTTATTCGAGTTTTTTTGTCCAACCTTTCGCAGAATGGCTGAATCATCATCTGCAAAGCGTGCAAAATTTGAAAAACAAGGATTTCCGTCGCTCACAACACTTCCATCTGATTTAGGATTGGAGATTTTGGGCAGGGTAGCGTCCCATTCAATCGAAGACTTATCAAACGTCAAGTTGACTTGCAAGGAATTACTCCATCTTGCAGAGCATGACTCTGTGTATAAAAAGTCTTCCTTGGAGAAGTTTGCATGTCAGCATGTGAATTGGGTTAGCAAGGAAAAGCCATTTTCTCATCGAGTGGACAATAGATGTGACAACTGGCACGAAGATCAATACACTGCAAGAGTTTACAGGTTTGTATCGTCGCCGGAAGAAAAATATAGCATGTACCGACAAGCATTGTTCTTGAGACGTTGCAGGAAAAGTGGCAACCCAGAAGTTTTGTACCGTGAGGGAATGGTAATGTATTTCCAACAAAATTGTTGTTCTTTCAGGGAAAATCTTGCTCTTCAAAATTTGAAAAATGCTGCTCTAACGGATCACATTGATGCCAAGTACGTGTATTGCATGCTGTTGATGGTCAGTGAAGATAAGGATAAACGAGATCATGGACTTGAGATGTTTTGTTCACTGAAAACGACCATCGATTTAGATGATTGCAAGCAGAGGGTGAGATCCTTTCTGCGAGGTATGTGGTTGCGAAGAAAAGTGGTTCCAATTCATGACTTTTCTTTTTGCAATTCCACCATATGCAAAGCATTAAATGTTGTTAACAACTTGGACGATCGTGAGATTACATGTGAGTATTGTCATGCCGATGCTGAACTGAAAGAATTTTGTAATATCTAGAGAGTTTGTTTAGGGGAATGATTATTGTAATATGATTATGGTTTTCAATATGTTACTATGTTTTTACGTTTTTTGTTTGTAATGGATATCTGTTTTTTTATTGTTAGTGCTATTAAGCAGTGTTTTGTCATGAATCTTTGTAGTGTTTGTGTTAGTTTTGATAATCATAACAAGAGTTGTCGTTGTTTTTTTTTTTTTTTTTGGTTACAGCAAGGGGCAATGCCCCCACAAAATAAAAGAAAAGCAAACAAGAAGGAAGGAAAAAAACAGAACAAGAAACAGCAAGTTATCGTTGTTTTTTTGTTTAGCTTATTCCAACGCTATAATCAACATCACTGCAGATCCTGCTTATGCTAATTATTTTCCCTTGGTATTTTAACAGCAGTTCTCACAACATATCTAAATATATTTGTCGACCAATTTGATAGACAAATATTAAAATCGTGTAGTAAAAGAGGACAAAGGCATGTTTGTATTAAAAGTAAACAAAAAAATCCTGAAAGAGAATGAAAACATGTGTCCTTTTCATTGGAAATGAATAACCTATTAATAATGATTAACTTCGTGGCGATTGGGATTCTTGAGACAGTGAATGAAACACATTGGTTGTCGCCAAGGTTCATTAATTGGTGAATAAATAACTCTTGGGTTTCCCAATAATCTAAAAAATAACTCTTGGGTTTCCCAATTACGAAGATCATCAAGGGGTTAAGCTTAGATCATTAAAAGTGTTTGAAAATTATTTTTTAGATAATAGTAGTTCATTAATTAAATAATAGTAGTTGATTATTCACTATCAATCATGAGTTCTTGTAATCATAAGTTCTTGGAAACTGCATTTTTTTTGTAACGATAAACGGGAACTCAAAGAGAAGCCTTTGTTATACGATATGCGTATGATGATTGTAAAGCTCATTAGTCCCTGCATATTCGGCAGTTGAGTGCTTTATTTCTAACAATGAAATTTTAAGAACGCACATTGATGAATGTAAAGCCTAAACCCTTGAGAATAAATCAATGGCTGATATCAACACTCTTCCAAAGGAATTGTTACTTTGCATCTTCGAAAAGGTAGCCTCTCATTTTATTCAAGACGTGTGTGCAATGTCAAAATGAGTTGCAATGCTTTCCTCTGTGTTGCAGATGCTGGAATACATGTGCAGGTTGTGATGCTGATGCTGAAATGAGGCAGTTTTCAATAATGACGATTTCAAGTGGTTAGTTTTATGGGTTTTATATTTCTCATTTAACATGAGAATTCAAATTTTCCTACACACTCTTTGATTTCCGTGCCGACATGGGTCCTACACTTAATTTTTTCTAACACATGGGTCTCACATGTTTTTTATCTCTACAACATGAGATTTCAATTCTCATTTAACATGAGAAGTATAAAACCCTAGTTTTATACATGTTAACGACTAGGCTTTGCCAAGAATGTTCTGCACTTTTTTTCCATTATCCTACTGTTTATGTTCAGTGAATAAAGATTTTATGAATATATTTTTCTGTCATGTCGAACTATGCTTTGTATTGGGTCACGAAGCCACAAAACACATGTAAGCAAAATTATTTTCGTCTGTTCCAGATAATATAGATAATTTCTTGTGCTATCATGAACCAACGATAGCCGACAACACCTCCACCCAACACTTTTTTTTTACTGTGTAACAAATCCTTCTGGTTGCTGGTCTTTGGATTTACTGTTATCATATATGAAAATAAAGCAGCATATAAACTAATCTTATTGAGATTAAATATGAAATCTTAAATATGCATTTATACATATGTTGATTTTGTGTATTATTATTTATATGTATGCAATTAATCTGATAAACGTTTGTGATGACATTAAACGTAGTTTTTTTCCGAGTATAATGCTATAAAATCGCTTCTCGATATTTTTTTCTCGACGAAATTGTACTAATTTTTTTTTCTCCTTGCATCGCATGATTTTATGAATATCTTTTTTTGTCATGTCGAACTATGTTTTGTATTGGTTCACTTAGCCATGAAACGATTGTATACGCAAAATTATTTTCGTCTGTTCCAGATGATATGGATAATTTCTGGTGCTCAGATGCACCAATAATAGCTAACAATACCTCACGCCAACACTTTTTTTACTGTCTAACAATGTAATTTTATTAAAAATGATACAAAATTATGTCATTTAAAATGAAAAAACACTACATCCTTATTTTATATACCATGAAAATAGATAATTTTCTTTTTTTTTTCTTAGTTGATTCCGTCATTTTTTCTCTTTTTCATATATGCTCAGTTTTAGCAAATAATCGTAGTTTAATTGGCACCAAAAAAATGAGTATGTATTTAATCCTTTTAAGGACTATTTTTAGAAGAAGTTGAAAGTGTTATATCCCGAAACCAATTAATCACCAAACCGATTAGAATATCCGCTCAGTTTTTTTTTTTCTTTCATTACTAGTCACTTAATTGAAGACTCTTGTTCTTCCTACTCATTTAAATATTCATTTATTTTGTTTTTTTATTTTATGGATAAGTCCAACTGTCACCAAGAATTCCATTTCTACTATAGGCGCAAGTCTATTCACTAGCTTAGTATCACG
>JAVKPL010011945.1:0-54135 GCA_032173675.1 Gastrolobium villosum | reverse complement strand
CTACTCATGAGTTTCACATAATATGTGTAAACCACATCACATACCTCAATCCACTTGATCCAAAACCAAGGGCAGTCCACTGTTTCCAAATCCACGTACGGCAACCTATACAACCATGTATAGCCGTTATTTAGGTAAAAACACCAAAATCCCCCTTTTTCCCACAAAGTGGTTCATATTAGTGTTTTTAGGGATTTATTTTTCTAAATTTTCTTTCTCATTTTATTACACTTCCATAGGTTGCCAAAATGATTCTTCCACTTTATAATCACAACACAACCCATCTAATTACCATTTAAAGCATGAAACATCATCCATGCAATTTACACAATATCATTTTACCTCTTTTTGCCTAAAGGCCGATTTGCTCACTAATTCACATCCAAGGAATTTCCATCAATTTTAACCACTCCACACCTCATATCATCCTATTATATCATCATACAATCACACTACAATTCACTATACCACACATTAACACAAAACTCAAAAATCCATTTCATGCACTAAATTTTTTCTAAGTTAAAATTCACTTTTTTTCGCTTAAAATTTTCATTGCATTTCTAGCATTAATACATCATTCTAAGACATTATCATCTAATAGACATTTTCCATTTGAGCTCTCTAACAACACAAATCAAACAAGCCCTCTTTAGGGTGCATAAACAATTTCAAAAATAAATCTTCAAATCAATCCATGAGAGGTGTTGAAACTTACCCACAATTACGTCACAAGACTCCTCCTAGAACTCCACAAGCAATGGCTCAAGAAATCAACCCCAAAATCACAAAATTCCCAAAAATTTCGTGGCTGTATATGCCTTTTTTCTCACAATAGAGAGGGTTTTGAGGGAAACTAATCGGTGGGTTGTGTTCGGATGATGATTTCCATCGAATTTCAAGACAAGAATCGTCCGATTCGGTTAAGAATTGATGAAGTTATGAAGAAATCAATCAAAGAAACAAAAAAAAAACGAAAATGGAAGGGGGAGGGGCTGTTGGGAAGGAAGAATACGGGAAAGAAATGAGAGGAATAGTGTTTAAGAATTGTTTATTTGACTTTAAGTGGGTACCGGATCCCACGTGATTTAAAACTCACCCGAATTTCCCTCCGGTCATCACTAAAATTCACTATTTAAAAACCTAATGAGAAATTATAATTTTTCATCTTAACAAAATCCTTTAATTTTACTCACTCAGATAAAAATTTGGAGCTTTCCGGTTGTTCGGAAAAACACTGCTTTAAGGTACAGCGCGCTCCGTTGACAAACTTCCACAAATTGACTTAAATCCCTCAAATATTATCAGAAATCATATTTCCTATTTCTATGGACCATTTAAAATCAATATTTGAAACCTAGAGCTCAAAATTCCACTGGCACGTTTTACGGTGCAATCTGACTGCAGTATTTTTACCCGCGAAAAACACTATTCACTGATTTTTCTGAAACTTGCCTATCCACTCAATTTTTTGTTCTGAATCCATTTCCAGGCTTATTTTTATCATCTGAGACCTCCTGCTCAATTTTTTACCTTCCTAGGGTTGCGTGTTGGCTAATTACCGTTTTGCCCTTTCTTTGTATTTTGGCCTATTCTTTGGGATTTTCACTAATCCTTCACTTAATTTCTCACTTAACACTTTAATTACTTATTTTAGAATTATGAGGTGTTATAATCACCCCACCTTTTAGAATTTTGTCCGCAAAATTACATCTTAACGGTCCCGTAACACGGGGTGTAATCGAAAATCTCATTTCTGCGGTATCCATGATTACTTCGTCCTTTACAAACTTGATAACTTCGGGTATCTGACCCCTTAACTCATTATATCTTTCACTGTTTCCTTAAACCACTGTTGCTTTTTCACTCACTGTAGTTCATCATATACTCCTTTTACACTTGTGATTTATGGCGCCACGACCTTCAATTCGCAATACTTTAAGCTCTTCACGGCTTACTGTTACACTTTCACCAATTCATTGGTAATAGACGACCACATTACAATTTGTCTGTCTCACTTCATCTCAATTTCATCTTCATCTGTCTTTCTGTCCCAATGCCGTCCCCAAAAATCTCTAGTTGTTTCCATAATAGGCTCTAATTGTTTTCATGTATCTTCACACTTCCTTTAGCACTTAACTCTTTTTTCGCTGTCCTCACTGTTTCAACCATACTCAGACATACGAGTCCTTTCTATTACTGTTGCTACTCTTATGATTTAGCTGTTTTCTTAGCTTTCATCGAAGCACATCCTTTCTAGTTTCCTGGGCACTTTGTTGTTTCTTATAATTCTTACCCACATTAAATTCTATACTCCTATACTTTATTTTTCCTTATCACGTGTCTTTACCTCTTCTTAGGTATTCATAACCATATCTTTCCCTTCATGATACGAAATTCACAATCGTTTATATCTTCGATTAACCTTTTAAGGTTCTTTAACTACAATACACTCCTGAATTTTTCTATCTACTAATCATATTCATTACTGACACTCACTGTTACTATCTTTATTAACTAACCATCTCAACTTTATTACTCAATCAGCTCAACCCCATACTCTGACCTCTCACAGTCTAAACACAAAACTCATCAATGACCTCCATATCGAGGACTCATGCTTAATATTTTCACCCACTAACTATTTTCAACTTTCATTCTACTCCGATGTTATAACTTAACCTTATGTTCCACTCATTTATACTACTTTCTCATAATCATCATCATTTAATCCTGGATGTCAAACTCAAAACACTATTACTTATAGCTTTACTCACTTCCACTTAACACTTTGGAACGAATCAATTTCGGACCCACTTCACTATTAACTGATGGACTATTCAAAATGCCATACCACTCATATACAAGTCCTATTCGCTAGGAATCCTTGACACTCATTTATCAAATCACTTAAAATCAATTCCATTATTGTCACCACTTCTATAATTCCCCACCAGTTGGTATATCAGTCTCTCATAATATTCAAAATTACCACACACTCGTCCATACCTCATTAGTACTTAATCAAAACATCATCAATCATTGTGCATTTTCCACCCACTTTCCACCATATGTGGCATATGCGATTACATACAACATTTCTCAATCTACTTTACCAGGAAAACCAAGCTATTCACTTTTTGGTAATCAATTACAACTATAGTTCCCATCTATGAATACACGTTCGCACTTGACTCTATTTTAATTTATCTTTTCCTTAGGGCTAACACTTTACTGTTTTAACCTGAAATCTTGATCATCACTAGCCTTCCTAGAAGGACACTTACTCATTCTGTCAACTTTAACTCACGTTATCATCCCTTTTTCATCATAAGACGAGGGTTCCAACTAACTTGCTACCTCACTTAGAGACAAAATTTATTTCCTCAGACTTACTTTACACCCACAATAGTGCTTCACTATCACACTTCGGAGTTCTTACACACTAAGCCACAACTCTTATATCCAAACCTGACATACTATTGTCCATTTACAAATATATAACCTCGCATCTTGCGTTAACCATATGGAAAAACTCTCCCAATACAGTGGGTAACAACATTCACAGGTTTAACCCCTCGAGCTCTTGCTGTCCTAAGGGCCCCAGATGCCATGACCCACCGATCAGAGAATCCACCCATATGATCCATGCCGTAAAAACGACTTACTACTAGCTGTCCCTATTCTAAGGCATCCCCCAAATGTTTCTTCTTTGTGCATTTACATAAATTATCTCCACCATACTAACCGTTACACCAATGTGGAACACTTCCTCGTTTCTCATTACTCATATCAAATACTACTAGTCTCCGGGAACTTAACCCGCACCGAGATAGCTATACACTCCTGGCACATAGGCCCCACTGAGATCTCCCTACTATCAAATCATATTACATGCACCCAGTGCACAGAGAAATTTATACTCATAATACATCTGTATATAACAGCAAACTGGTACACCGTGCACTCCCGATCACACATGAACCCAGTCCATTTGGTGTCTGTATCACCTCTGTATATAACATCAAAACTGTTCTGTATTACCACATGGGCTGCCCCCATACTCTTAGTCGTAGTGGTATAATATACACCTGTTACATATAAGTTAATTCATCTTACTCTCTCGTGTCATTCTTCTCACTGGTAGTTTACTTTCGTTTCGGTTACCCCTCTGACCTGGTTTATAACATAATCATGGTTATAATAATCCACATTCTCTTCGTAATTTCGTACACATCTTCTAACTCGTAATAGTTCCTTCTGTCTTGTTACCGTTCAGTCCGTAGTCCATTATCTCTTCCTTGCTTATTCTTCTCACAGATTGTTTACTCTTTTACTTTGACTAATCACTTGCCATGGTTCATAACATAATCCCTAATCCATAATTGCTAAATTTTCTCAAAGTTCTGTACACATCTCAATTTCTCAGTATAAGTTTCACATTTCCCATCACACAGGGATCTTCCAATCATTTTCGTCGAATCACAGATAACTACTTCACCTCAATCCTTGCACTGAATTTATACCTCAGTTCACTAACAAATCTTATCATTTTCATCTTGAATTACACATTAACTCTCTTGCTGACCACAATATTCCACACTCTCTGCACACTTTACACATCAGTTCTTTCATTAACCTCTGACTTTCGCACTTTATTGCCACTTGGTTCCTATACTAATCACTTGATTTCACATTAAGTTTTACATTCATTCATTCACTAATCATACCATCTCACCTTATTGTTATACAACAATAACTCACAACTTATGCCACCGTTCTAGTCCATTGCCCGTCACGGCTCACATAACATATGCTCAATACTGTAGAGCAACTCATCAATTTTCCTGATCACTTCCACCCTTGGTGGTTGTAAAATATCCCTTTACCTTGAAAATTACCTCTACTCCGTCTGTCACTCCATATCAAATACCAATATTTTCATAAGCGCACTACTCTTAGTAGTACTTATACATATACCATAAGATCATAATTTCTTTACAATTCTCATTACTTTCGTACAATGACTGTACATCTCAACCATCCTGTTCCTTTATCACTGATACGCCTGCCAATCTGAGTCGACCTCCACTAACTGCAATAGTGTCTTCATGGTACATAGATCTTGTGTCATCCATGGCAATTCCTTCACTTTTCCTCATACATATTACACATAATAATATACTCATCCTTAGTTCACCTCACTTGTGTTTAGTCAACACTACCTCTTTATGGAATTTACTCCCATATTTCAATATCTCTCACATTACCAATCTACCAGCATCATACTTTCAAGTGGTTAAATCTCGTAGGATTACTCATCGAATATTCTATTTGCTTCTCTGCTTGGACCATCCCAATTCATTCAAGTGCACCGCACTTGTCCTGGTCTCATAACTGCTAATCAAACATGACGTGTTTAACTCACGCATACGAATATCTGTTCCCTTTTCTCAATAATTCTTCAGGTTCAAAACCTCTCGCCTTGATGAAGTCTATTCACCAAGACCACTGGTACATAACTGTCTTACTATACTACACATATACTTGGAATTTCACCAATCTCATAAGCTCATCTCTGTTATATGTTTATCTTTCATAGTACTGCAAAGTTCGTCTATGCTCATATTGTACATATCATAAATTGTACATCACTGTTGCTTATAATACACTTTTCTCTTGACTTTCATCGAAGTCGGATATAACATTTATGTTTGTTCTTTTATGCCTTCTAATATTCATACTTGACTTACTGCCGTCCTTTGTCCATGGAGCAGTTAACACTGCAGCCACAACATCGGGCTAAAGACTCACACTCGGTGCTTCAAAGTTACTACGCAGGCTTCTTACGATGACCACAGATGTAACACAAAGGAATGGATTGATCAGACCCACACTAAGGAATTACATATACAGTAATCGATAAGAATCTACATACAACTATGTAGCACACAACACATATATATATATATATTTATCAGAGTTCCCTAACAAAACTGCTCTGATACCATAAAATGTAACAGCCCGTTACGTACCGGTATTGTTAAGATTAATTATGATATTAAGCGCAGTTACAATCACAGCAGTTCATTTATAAAAATGAGAATAAACTTTTTCCGATTATTACGCGAACAGTAAAAGTATAAAAAGCGTAATAATAAAAAGCTGTGACCGTAACTGAAACACTAGCGGAAGACTTTCTTAACTATTTATACACTTTATTTTATTACCTACAAGATACTAAGGGGTTCCCATAAACCCACTTAGCCAATTCCTCACTTATACGTTTTTACCACTTAACAAGATTTGCCAATCTGTTTTTCTACGAACACAAAATAAAAATCCAAACTTAAACTCCAGGTTATCTTTTTTCCTTATTCACTTACCTTTCTATCAAGCTATCACACACTCAATTCCGAGCTCGTGAGCTCCGGTTATCGCCGTTTGAAGTTGGACAAACAACATTGCCTACCAACTCCGAAACAGCCTAAAACGTTCAAACTTCACGGAATAAACTGCACCTAACCACAAGGACACTGCCTCTCAAACTTTTACACCATAAACTAGACACCTCAAAATTCGATTTGATATATCATACGCTTAATTTGACCAAGTAACGAAGCGGGAATTAATTTCCCAACACAGACCCGAATCTGCCCACTGGTGCTGGCCAGAACAGGGCAGTGCGTGACAACAGCCCCCATGGGCTGCGCACACCACCAATGAACCTAGGCTTTTGACACAACGTAGGGGACATCTTAAGCTTCAAAATGGCGTATGGCACGTCCCAAGCGGACCACTATGGAGAGAGATACGCTCCTCCAAAGTTCACCCAAAAACTGTCAATTCTACAGAAAATTCGCCAGAGTTTCCTTTGTATTTCCAAGAATCCCCAAATTTTCATAACCTGTTAAACACCACTATTACACCTGAAATCCAGCAAAATCCAATGGGTGGCACACACAAGGTCCAACAACGCCTTGGGGCACTTACAACCCAATCCAGCATACACTTAAAACATAAACAGTTTACTTTCAATTTCATGCATAAAACATAATACGGATAATCATAAACCTATAATAGGCCTAAAGCCTTTCCATCATATTACATACATCCATGGTACATTTACAATACTGAATTACAATTACACTTACACTTTAACTTCAATTTACAATAATCCACATATTACAACTTTACTTAACAAATGAATTCATAACTAAAATGACATGATCATGGATAATTAATGACAACACTTCATGATCTTCCTAAGGGCCTCTTGCCCGCCACTCCTGTGCCACTGCTACCTCCTGAAATAAATGCCCCGAGACGGGGTGAGATATACGAATATATCTCAGTAACCAAGAGGTTCTGGAGAAAACTCCGCCCAATGGTTCACTTCGATGTATACAAATAGCATAAAAACAACACCACTGTTATAAAACGGGATAAAGCAAGGGATTTAGAGAAAGGGGGGATATATCAGAACAACTACGACATGCGGGATGGTAGCTACCAATACCACGCCATGTCCTCGGCTATACGCCTATGGGTACTACCCCTGGCGTGTTCATAGAACAACCCACCAAGGTACCCCTTCCAACCATATACACCCGAGACAACCTAGTGTGCTCCTATCCGGATAACACACCACGACCCTGGGTCAACTGGAACTCCCTCTCGGAGACCTATCCAGTGGCAGTCCGGAAACACTTGCCCGAAGGCTAAAAATATCTACTGGCCAGAGATCTGGTACATAAGTACCCACTGTGATAATGCACATGCATGCTCATGCTGTTCTACACTACTCATACACACTTCCTACCGTTGCCATCAACTAGCAAGGTGGAACACAAAAAGGGGAACAAGCCCCAGTACCAAGAGGTTACCTTTCTTTTTCCTTCCACTGAGCTCCGCAGAACTCCACTTACAGCTTGATTCACAGGGAACGCCTACACAGAGGACCATTCCACACACTTAGAACTTTGAATCTACTCATGAGTTTCGACATAATATGTGTAAACCACATCACTTACCTCAATCCACTTGATCCAAAACCAAGGGCAGTCCACTGTTTCACTGTTCCGGGTTTAAATCCACGTACGGCAACCTATACAACCATGTATAGCCGTCAGTTTACGTCAAATTACGACAAAACGTAAAAACACCAAAATCCCCCTTTTTCCCACAAAGTGGTTCAGCCATATTAGTGTTATTTAGGGATTTATTTTTCTAAATTTTCTTTCTCATTTTATTACACTTCCATAGGTTGCCAAAAGGCTAATTCAATCGTCGTTTCTCCGTTTTACGTCTTTTACGCATCGTTTGCTAAATCTTTCACTCTAGGCTCTTTTATGCCAAATGATACCACTCATTATTTTTCATTGATTCTTCCACTTTATAATCACAACACAACCCATCTAATTACCATTTAAAGCATGAAACATCATCCATGCAATTTACACAATATCATTTTACCTCTTTTTGCCTAAAGGCCGATTTGCTCACTAATTCACATCCAAGGAATTTCCATCAATTTTAACCACTCCACACCTCATATCATCCTATTATATCATCATACAATCACACTACAATTCACTATACCACACATTAACACAAAACTCAAAAATCCATTTCATGCACTAAATTTTTTTCTAAGTTAAAATTCACTTTTTTTCGCTTAAAATTTTCATTGCATTTCTAGCATTAATACATCATTCTAAGACATTATCATCTAATAGACATTTTCCATTTGAGCTCTCTAACAACACAAATCAAACAAGCCCTCTTTAGGGTGCATAAACAATTTCAAAAATAAATCTTCAAATCAATCCATGAGAGGTGTTGAAACTTACCCACAATTACGTCACAAGACTCCTCCTAGAACTCCACAAGCAATGGCTCAAGAAATCAACCCCAAATCACAAAATTCCCAAAAGTTTCGTGGCTGTATATGCCTTTTTTCTCACAATAGAGAGGGTTTTGAGGGAAACTAATCGGTGGGTTGTGTTCGGATGATGATTTCCATCGAATTTCAAGACAAGAATCGTCCGATTCGGTTAAGAATTGATGAAGTTATGAAGAAACCAATCAAAGAAACAAAAAAAAAACGAAAATGGAAGGGGGAGGGGCTGTTGGGAAGGAAGAATACGGGAAAGAAATGAGAGGAATAGTGTTTAAGAATTGTTTATTTGACTTTAAGTGGGTACCGGATCCCACGTGATTTAAAACTCACCCGAATTTCCCTCCGGTCATCACTAAAATTCACTATTTAAAAACCTAATGAGAAATTATAATTTTTCATCTTAACAAAATCCTTTAATTTTACTCACTCAGATAAAAATTTGGAGCTTTCCGGTTGTTCGGAAAAACACTGCTTTAAGGTACAGCGCGCTCCGTTGACAAACTTCCACAAATTGACTTAAATCCCTCAAATATTATCAGAAATCATATTTCCTATTTCTATGGACCATTTAAAATCAATATTTGAAACCTAGAGCTCAAAATTCCACTGGCACGTTTTACGGTGCAATCTGACTGCAGTATTTTTACCCGCGAAAAACACTATTCACTGATTTTTCTGAAACTTGCCTATCCACTCAATTTTTTGTTCTGAATCCATTTCCAGGCTTATTTTTATCATCTGAGACCTCCTGCTCAATTTTTTACCTTCCTAGGGTTGCGTGTTGGCTAATTACCGTTTTGCCCTTTCTTTGTATTTTGGCCTATTCTTTGGGATTTTCACTAATCCTTCACTTAATTTCTCACTTAACACTTTAATTACTTATTTTAGAATTATGAGGTGTTATATTTGGCACGGTATTGTATAAAATAATATATTGTATAAGATAATATTATCTAGTATTTGGTAACGCACTGTATAATACTATATAAGATAAAACTAAATATTTTTAATAAAAATATCCTTTAATAAATAATTTATATAATTCTACAAAAAAGGTCATATGATATTAATTTTTGTAAAAATTATTGATTAGTGTGTCCAAATCATAAATTAATTTTTATAAAAATAAAAATATTCAATATTTTAAAAATTAATATATTGAAAAATTAGTTTTTATTTTAAAATAATATATTAATTTTTGAGAATTGCAGTGATCAACAATGTTAATACACTAACCTCTTATCAGGTCTTATCTCTTCCCCTTAGGCCGGATTAAATTATACATCATTTTGATGTATTAAGAGATTCTTTTGTATAAGCTTATACTATACGATGGTCATACCAAACAACTAAAAATGTCATAACATATAGTATAAGCTTATATTACCATGCCTTATACGTCGCACCAAACATGCCCTGGGCCAGATTCAGTTATATATCGTTTTGATGTATTAAGGGATTCTGCTATATAAACTTATACTATACGTTGGTCACACCAAATAACTAAAAATGTCATAACATATACATCACACCAAACATGCCCTTAGATTATTGGTCTCACCCAAAACTAAACAATAATTAGAATTGCAAATACGACATTAAATGCAAGATGGGGCAATGAATTATTTTATCAGTTATTATGTTAATAAAGACCTGTGGTAGCTCGCATAACCTCTTGATATATTTTAGCTGTTTAAGAAATGCATGATCAGTAATTCCTGCAATGTTTAATGACCTAGAGTTTTGTGTTATAGATGCATTGAACATTTTCTTTTTAATGTCTTGTAATTTTTTACTCTTTTTTTAAAAAAATTATTGCAATAATAAAAGAAAACTTAAAGAGCTTGCTAATTTGACATTCTGATGTTCAATTGAACTATGTTCATCATTTATTTTGATATTACCAAATTATTTATTTTCTATTTTTTTTTCAAATTAACTAATCTCAATCAGTACACCAATAGTTTTTATTTCTCTATTCTCTTGTTTGCAATTGATTTTGTGGATTCGGCCTATGATGCACGGACACGGAACACGACACGATACGCCGACACGTTAATTCTAAAAAATGTCATATTTCGACACGTTGGGACACATTTTGATATTATATAAAATTTTTAATATATATAATATGATTTATATATAATACATATAAGAGTCCATAAATAATTCATATAACCAATCAAATATTTAATTTTCATAACATAAATATAAATATAAATAATTTTTGTACTTTGTTAATTTTTCATGTCAAATTTCATAACAGAAGAAAAATTAATTTATAAATTATTTCTTTTATATTTAGTTAAAAAAATTAAAATTAAGATTAAAAAAAAACGTGTCCGAGCGTGTTCGAGCATTGACCGCGTGTCCGTAAAAGTTGACTGCGTGTCAAAAAAACATGTCAAAATGTGTCGGAGAGTTGACCGCGTGTCCCCAAATATTGACCGCGTGTCTGAGTGTGTCGAAGCGTGTCCATGTCGAACACTTGTCCGACACGCAAATATCTTGAAAAGTCACGTATCCGTGCTTTAGAGGATTCGACAAGAAATATTGGGATGTATAATAATTCTAGTAATCTCAAGAGTTCAGCAAGAAATAAAGGATCTGATCAACTTGAAATTAATGATGGAATAATGAAAGATATAGAAAGCAAATCTCCAATGGAAAGTATGGAATATAAGGGCCTCAAAATTGATAATCAGATTTATGAATATGGATGTGACAAAGCAAAAAACAATAGGGTGGTTGAAGATGAATATTGATAATCAGATTTACCACTCTTACAACCAACAATCACCGTTGATTTTCGTCAATTTAACGGTTATAATTTATTGAGAATTAATAATATTTATTGGGTTATATTTATTAATTAATTATTAATTCTCAATAAATTATAATTGTTAGATCGGTGAAAATCAACGGTGATTAAATTGGTTGTAGGAATAGTAATTTTTTTATGGTAAGTATATCCGTCCCCATAATAAAATACAAATATATAAAATTAGGGCATTTTAGCTAATAATTAGAGTTGGTTTAGGGGTAAGTGAAGTTATAATTCATATGGTTTATGTTTGAATTTCATTAGTGGTATTTTTCAAGTAACTGATGCCGATTTAATACTAGTTGAATCAGGTTCATGAGTGATTCATCAATTTCATACCAAGTCAAATATATAACCGGTCTAATATTTAAATTGGGCCGGTTGGGGGTCCGATGTATAGGTTAACCAATCTATAACACCTCGCAAATTCAAATGTGAATTTATTTGATAAAATATGGGTTTAAAGGGGAAGGATTAATGAAAATCAGAGAATTATGGCCAAAATGGGCAAAAAGGGCAAAATGGTAATTTGCCAAAACGTAAACCGAGGCATGAAAAATGGAGTTAGAGATCCAATATGACAAAAATAGCGCTGAAAATGGAATCAGGGCGGAAAATTGAGGGAATAGGCAAATTTGGGAAAAATTGATGAATAGTGATTTTTAAGTGTTAAATACTGCGGTATGAGTGTACCGATAAGTGTGAAATTTTTATCAATATTTTGGGGAAATAAAAATATGTCATGGACTGGAAAAATATGTAGATTAAGAATATATGATCAGAATTTTTATCGGGATTAAAGTTAAATCGCGTGTGGGACCCGCTGAAACCAAACCCACTTACTTTTCCCCTTTTCCCCTCACGCTCCCTCTCTTTTCTCTCTCCCTCTTTTCTTTCTTTTTCTTTCTTCTTCTTTCTTCTTCTTTCTTCTTCTCTTTCACGTGCTTTCCTCCATGGAAGGCAAGGGCAAGAAACTTTCTTGCCCTTTTCCACACTTTTGAGCCACCAAATCAATAAAGTTCCAACACCAAAGTTGTTTGTAGTGAGGTTGTGAGTATATTATCCTTCTTGAGGGAGTCATGAAAGTGAGTGTATAATGAGATCGTTTTTCCACCCCATTGTGCGAATTTGTGGAGTTTTGGGGCCATTGGTGGTGCTTTGGCTTGGGAGGAGGCTTGATTATCACTCCTAGGAACATTTGCAAGCTATTGGTGGTAAGAATTCTTGATTTCCTTTGAGTTTCATGAATGTATAAAAACGGGTTTTTTTTGTTGAAGTTGTGAGGGATGATTTGTGTAGTTAGAGAGCTCAAATGGAAATTGTGCATTAGATGATTATATCTTAGAATGATGTATTTGAGCTAGAAATGCAATAAAATTTATTGGTGAAAAATGTACATAACTTAGGATTTTTACGTGATGCCTAAGATCTGTGAAAATTGAACTGTGAAAGAAGTGGATTGATAAGTAATGGTATGATGTTTTAATATGATTATATGATGAGTATGAGTGTTGAATTGGATTGGATACCCTTAGATTGATGGGCATGAGTAATTCGACCTATTGAGGTAATGGTGTTGTTGATCGTATAGGTTGTCTCTCTTGGATGCTATGGAAGTGGAGTAAGCTTGGAGCTTACGTATGGAGCATTGGCTCGGTGTTGAGGTAACCTTTGGAACTGGGGTTTAGTCCCTTGTGTGCTCCACCACACCTAGTGGATGGTTGTGGTTGGATTTTGTGTCATTGGACATTGTGTGATTATGTGTGGTCATGCTTTATTGCATGATATGTGTGAAATTGTTTGGTCACTGGCCAGTTGACGTGTGGAGTTTGGACATCCGCTGGGTTCATCCTTGTGAGAATGCCAGTCGGGTTTTGCCGTGGAGTCGACTCTGGGAGCGGCGCCAGGATGATCCAAACGTGGGACATCCGCCGGATAGGGCTCATGAGGAGTTCCGGTTGGGTATTGCCATGGAGTCTTCTCAACCATGGGAGAGGCGCCAGGATTGTCTCGGGAGTTATATGATGGAGTCCTTGAACATAAATCCAATTGTGGATGTTCTCGGTTTGTCTCCAGTTGGTGGGTGATATTGTATGTCATGCATTTTACATTAATGTCATTGTTGCACATTGAGTGAGCCATGGGGTGGAGAAGCCTCCAGGGCCCTTGGTTTACTGAGATATATTTATATATCTCACCCCGTGTTTGGGGCATCATTTCAGGTTAGGTTGAGCCTGGAAGAGTGGAGCATGAGGTGCATATGGAAGGCATCACATGTTAGAGGATTCAGTTGGATACACTTAGTATTAGAATTTATGTTTTGAATTGAGGCCATGAACTTGTGCATGTTGAAAATGTCATGCATTTGTACATGTATAACTGTACTTTGATGTATATGTATATTCTGTGTGAGCATGGAATCTGTCCATAGCCACCTATGATGTATTGGAAGCATGTAAATGTAATGTAAATGGCTCTAAGCCTAATTTATGAATTGATTAATGGTATGACTAATAAAAGCATGAAATGGAACCTTGTTGATTGAAACACATTGAATATCATATCTGTAAGTGGACTGTGATGGGTTGTAAGTGCCCCAAGGCGTTGTTGGTCCTTGTGTGTGCCACCCATGTGAATTTATATACCTATATGTGTTTTAGGTTGCATTAGCAAGATTGGGGATTGTTGTAAAAACAAAGGGAACTCTGGCCAATTTTCGGGGAATTGGCATGTTTTTAGCAAACTTTGGGAGAACGTATCTCCCTCCACTGTGACCCAATAGGGATGAGGCACACACCATTTTGAAGATGGTGTTACCCTCTATGTCATGTCAAAATTTGGGGTTAATCGGAGTTAGAAATGGGGCGGTAGAAGGTCGGGAACTCAGCCCTGGAGTGGTTCTTGCACCAGAGCAGGAAGCTGTCTGAGGGGGCTTAAGCGCCCAAATGGGGCTTAAGCACCCTGATGCACCTGTGAGTGGGAAAAACCCTCTGTCGCTGGGGGCTTAAGCGCCCAAATGGGGGCTTAAGCGCCCAAGTTGGGGGCTTAAGCGCCCAATGGGGGCTTAAGCGCCCTGTCGTGCATAAAAAAATGAGTTAGTAAAATTGACATAACTTGAGCTACAGAGCTCCAAATTGTGCGCGGTTTGAAACCACGCATAGCTAACGAAGAAATCTATAACATACTAATAAATGAGAAGCATTTGATATGTTTAAAATTTGTTGGAGTAAATGAGAGGGTTAAGACATTTAGTGATAAAAATGGATAGAACGAGTTTTTGCCTTGTTGGTTTATGGTAGTCACTTGGCAACCTCTAAACAAAAGAGTGTGTGGTATTAGGCTTTGGTATTAATCATTCCGCAATAAGTTTTGAGTTATGATCACAGTGATTTTAAATGTTGTAAAAGATGTTAAAAAGAAAAAAAAAGTTTACCCGTATTTTATAAATGAAACGCTGTGATTGTAACTGCGCTTAATATCATAATCAATGTTAACAATACCGGTACGTAACGGGCTGTTACACAATCGAACCGGATGGTGCGGATTGATTTTATAACACTGGCTTGAAGAGAATTTGATATCTATCATCATATTTATTATTGGGTTCGCTTTTTCTGCAATTATTGCAGATAACTTATCTGCAGTAAGCCCGATACAACGTCGTTTTAGGGCGGAAATCATGGTATTTTTGTAATTTTAATTTATTTCAGGGTTATTATAGTCTTTATAATTATAATTTTCTAATATTTCAATTCCAAAACGACATCATTTTGGAAGTAAATACATATAACTTATCTGCATTAACTGCAGAAAATTTTTGTGTTCATTATTACTAAGATAGAGAATAATTATTATGACTACATCAATTTGAAAATATTATGATTTGGAATTAGTTGACATGTTTATGTTATTCCCCTAACTTTAATGAAATTTGTTATCCCAAGATTTGAAGAAATTTGAGTATATTGAGCCAAATACCGCTATCAACATCAACATCAACATCACCTTTATCCCAAATTAATTGGGGTCGGTGGTAGATGAACCCACATGAAAGATATAAAATTATAGAAAAAATAAATAAATAAATAAATAAATAAATAAATAAATAAATAAATAAATAAAATAAATAAATAAATAAATAAATAAATAAAAATAAAAAATAAAAATACAAAAGAAAAGTAAAAATAATATATATATATATATATATATATATATATATATATATATATATATATATAGTGAAAAAGAAAGGGACATGAAGAAGTGGGGGAAATGAAGGGGAAAAGGACTAAAAAGGGACCATCTGGAACATAGGAATAACCACGGGTCTAACCCTCCACCATACTTATAGCTTTTCTCCATTCCGTTCTAAGACACACCGTCCGCCAATCTATATCCCACTCCATTAAATCTTGTTTTAC
Source organism: Gastrolobium villosum (assembly GCA_032173675.1). NCBI lineage: Eukaryota > Viridiplantae > Streptophyta > Magnoliopsida > Fabales > Fabaceae > Gastrolobium > Gastrolobium villosum. The sequence goes on along the minus strand of JAVKPL010011945.1, from coordinate 37,988 downwards.
TACCTTCCCCCAAGTAAGTTTCGGCCGACCTCTGCCTCTTTTTGTGTTGAGCTCTTGGTAACAAACTTCTGTTCTTACGGGAGCATCCAGGGGCCTTCTCATCACGTGCCCAAACCACCTCAATCTATGTTCTCTCATCTTCTCGGCAACCGGTACTACTCCGACCTTTCGCCGAATATCTTCATTTCTTATCTTATCCATCTTTGTGTAACCACACATCCACCTTAACATCCTCATCTCTGCTACTCCCATCTTATGCTCATGTTGCCTATGTGCTGGCTCCATATAGCATTGCCGGTCTTACTGCCGTTTTATAGAATTTTCCTTTTAACTTAAGGGGGATTTTGCGGTCACACAAAAACCCAGATACCGCTATATGTATGATTTAATGAAGTTAAAGTAATGATAATTTGTAGGACCTGTTTAAGCACTTTATTTCCTTCTAATCACCACTCATGTTGAGAAACATCAAAAGAGGTAGAGAGAATATTGAAAAAATATGAAAAATGATAAATTCATAATTCCTGGATGATAGAATATTTAGAGTGTAATTACACATTAATCGATCATATGTACATTGGTAGATAATTAGATGTTAGATGTTATATGTTCCGATGTTAGTTTAAATCCTAGACTCACATTGGACTTTTTAAGCTCTTTCTCTCCTCTCTTTTTTTCTAAATAAAGAAATGTCATCTTACAAAATAAAAGCTAATACTTGAACATATAACTTGTTTGAATAAAAATTTCTATGTGATAATGCATAATTAAAATGAAATTATTTTTTTACATTTTATTTCTCTACATCTTAAAATCTTGACTAAAAAATACATTTCAGAAATTTCCCTTGTTTTTCTTGATAGATATGTTGTTTAATTATTAATGAGCCTCAATTTATGTAATTTCTAATCAAATGCAGCATTTCATATATAAAATTGGGGCTACTCTGTCATGGTATTTTTTCAACCCTACCCATACCTAAATAAGTAGCGGTATTTTTTCATACTTATTAATCACATATATAAATCATCAAATGGAAAAACATCATGCGATCAATTGAAATAGAAACCCTGTCTGTTATTGCCAAAAAGTTGTAGGAAAAAAGAAGAGTTACTTTATCTTCTTTAATTATTTTTTTATTTTTTTGGTAAGCACTTTTGCTTCTTTAATGAAAATATATTTTGATGAAAATTAAGCTTGCCAAACAAAATGCTGGTAAGATTAATTTTAACCAATGAGCCGGTCATAATTTGGGTTTGGATCGTGACATTTATTCAAATTATAAAGTAGTTGTTACTTTTTTTCCCCTCGGATTTCAGGTAGAGCACTTTTATGTAATTAAGTTATAAAATATTCAATTAATCTTTTATTTATCTCGTTTTTGAGCTACAAGTTGTTATCTAGGTTGTGAAAAAAGTTATCAATCTCTTATTCTTATTCTTGATAAGTTTTGAAGTTGACCATGCATTCTAGGGGATTAAAAAAAAATTGTTTGAGATTTTTAAGTACATATAATTTTTCTTGGCTTAGTCCTATAATTTTTTGTTTTGACCAATAAAATTCCTTCATTGAAATTACTTTCTTATTTTACTCTCTTATTTTTTTCTTTTAATATTTTCTAATTGAAAAGGCAAGCAACTAGTACTAATGTGATCACCTAATTTTGATTGGGCTAAAAAAAATAATGGAAAAAATTAAGCCATTTTCAATTTGAATCCTATTTTTAGCTCATTAATTAGGGATAGGATATTGTGACAACCAAATAATGTTAGTATCAATGTTACTACCACATCTTCACCGTTAATTTCTGCCAATCAATGGTTATTATTTTTCAAATCAAACTCATTAATTAATTATTAATTCGCAATAAATGATAACTGTTAATTGACGGAAATCAACGGTTATTATTTTTCAAATCAAACTCATTAATGAATTATTAATTCGCAATAAATGATAACTGTTGATTGACGGAAATCAACGGTTAAGATATGGTAGTAACATTATTTGGTTGTCACAATATCCTATCCCTTAAGATTATTATTTTTTCCAATAATTCATTTTTTGCGAAGTTATATATATGTATATACTCAGTTCAATTTATCTAATTTCATAATTTGAAGAATTTATTTTTTTTATGGTGAAATATCTAAATTGGAAAGAAAATAGAGCGTAAAAGGGATGTACATTGTCGGTTAAGTTCGCGCTTAGTTTCAAATCCCTATATAATGTTCGGCTGGCTGGTAACAAAAAAACATTCGATCATTCTTTCCTTCTTTCTTTGTTTCAATCCTTCTTTCTTTGTTTCTGTCCTTCTTTCTTTGCTTCGATAACTAAAAAAAAACATTTGATCATTCTTTCTTTCTTTCTTTGTTTCGAGCTGATACTCTCATACATACATCTCTCTCTTCAACTAAATGGCTATTGAACCTGAAAATATTTTCTTGAATTACCAAACAAGAACATGCAAGAAATCAATGGTGCAATCAAGAAAGTGCAAGAAAAGACAGAGGGATTCATCAGATGACGATGATGAGTGGACTCCGACAAAGACCCTCCAACCTCATGTAGTGCCGGTACAGTTTCCTTAACCAAATTCCTCTTCTTTTTCCCCCAAGCTTCCCATGTTACTCGATCTATGAGTTTTGGAATTTATATGTATGTGGGTCATTGTCTTTTTTTCCTTATTTCATGGGTTTATTTTTTTTGAATTTGTGTTGCAAGTTTACTACTCTTTGTATATGTGAGTTTAATAAATTTGCAATCTTTGAGGAAGTATAATGAGATATTTGTTCTCAGCTTCACATCGTAGGTAAGGTTCCCCCCCCCAATCAAGGATTACCAAACAGGCATTGCATCGACCTATGAATCTAGATTCTATTCGGAGGACTGAGAAAACATTTCTGTCGCTTGTCTTTTGTCCACTGGATCAGTATAAGGTTCATCTCGATCAATAATATGGAGAACCAATTACGCATGAGTACTGGAAAATATGTTTTATAATCATATAATTAATAACAAGAATTGATGTGCATATTCAATCAGAAATTATAGATGAAGTCATTGTCGTTGAACGGGTCACTGTATATATTTGTTTTTTTTTCAAGTCTTCACGCATATATGTTGTGACTTTAAAAGATTGTCGTCAATACGGGATTTGATTTTGTGAGACTCTTCTGGTAATCAGAATCAATTTATTAATCATATGATTTTCTGTTTCTTAATTTCCTTTTATAAATTCCTTTTAAATTTTGTTGTTTATAGTAATAAATTTCCTTTTAACCAACGATTCATTAGTTTGTTGTTTCTTAATTTTGTTATAGTTATGAACTATGAGTTGCTGTCCTGAAATTTTGTAGATATTAATTATATGAAGTGTTAGGCATTTTCAAACAATTTAAAATGGCAATTTCATCTTTTGCACAGAAAAAAAAACAATCGAGAAAATGCAAGAAAGCAAGGGTGCATCCAAGAAAATGCAAGAAAAAGCTGAGGGATTCATCTGATGATGACGATGATGATGAGTGGACCCCGACAAAGACCCTCCAACCTCATGCAGTGCCGGTACAATTTTCTTTACCAAATTCCTCTTCTTTTTGCCCTGAGCTTCCCACATTACTCGATCTATGAGTTTTGGAATTTATATGTATGTGGGTCATTGTCTTTTTTTTTCCTTATTTCATGGGTTTATCTGCAATATTTAATTTGCTTGAAACCAAGAACATGCAAGAAAAAAGAAAGATAGTATTTGATGATGATGAGCTTGATCAGGAGGTACCAAGAAAGTCCAAGAAACCGAGGGTTGAGCCAAGAAAGTGCAAGAAACCGAGGGCTGAGCCAAGAAAATGCAAGAAAAGGCAAAGGGAGTCATTTGATGATGGTAATGATGATGATGATGAGTGGAATCCGGTGGGTCAATCTCAATCCACGAGTGAGCTTGATGAGGAGGTACCAAGAAAATGCAAGAAACCGAGGGTTGAGCAAAGAAAATGTAAGAAACGACAAATGGAGTCATTTGATGATGGTGATGATGATGATGAGTGGAATCCAGTGGGTCAATCTCTGCCCAGGAGTTACGTAGGTGGTAAAAGAGGTAAGGTCTTACGATCAAGGAAAAGGGTGAGGCGTGGGGATGAGGCACAAAGTTCTTCAAATCCTCGTACAGCTGGTTGTACAAAGCATCGTCCATCAACTAGTATCTTCTTGGAAGATGGAAGGTCACTGTTGGATTGCCAAAGGGAAGCATTGAGTACTTCCCAACCAAAAAAACATGATGTTGTTATGCAGAGAGACAATGTTTATAAAGACAATAATGACAGTATCTGCTCCATATGTCATTATGGTGGTGAATTGATACTCTGTGATAGATGTCCATCCTCATTCCATCTCACTTGTCTAGGTCTTGAACAAGTTCCTGATGGTGATTGGTTTTGCCCACCATGTTGCTGCAAAATATGCAACCGAGCAAAATACAGAGAAGATTGTGCAGAAAATGTGGATTGCAATATTCTCGTTTGTGATCAATGTGAGCACAAATACCACATTGGGTGCCTAAAGACTAGAGGCTTTACCAGTAACTTGGGAAACCATCTTAATAAGAATTGGTTCTGCAATGCTGATTGTGAGAACATTTTTTGCAGTCTACAAAAGCTGATAGGGAAACCAATTCCCGTGGGTGAAGATAATCTTACTTTGATGATGTTGAAGACCCTGAAAAGTGATAACCATGGAGATCTTACTTCTGAAGACCTCGAGCGCATGAGTCAAATTGAAAGCAAGCTAAGTGTGGCTCTTGGACTATTCCATGAGTCTTTTGATCCAGTTATTGATGCTCTCACTAGGAGAGATATCATACCAGATATTATCTTCAGTAGAGGTTCAGAACTTAATGGTTCCAAGTTTCGTGGGTTCTACACATTGATTTTGGAGAGGAGTGACGAAGTGATTTGTGCTGCCACCATAAGGATTTATGGTCAGAAGGTTGCTGAGCTACCATTTGTTGCCACCAGGAGTAAGTTTCGAAGACTTGGAATGTGTAGCATCTTGATGAATGAGCTTGAGAAGCAGTTGACTCACTTGGGAATTGAGAGGATGATCTTGCCTTCCTCTCCCAGTGTGATAGACACTTGGACAAAATCATTTGGCTTTGCAAGGATGACAGATTTAGATAAGTCTCAATTTATTGACTATACTTTTCTAGACTTCCAAGACACCATTATGTGCCACAAATTATTGATGAAACCTTCAATCAAATGTTTTGATGGTTATGTGGCAACTGGAAGTTCAAGTATTCCAGGGTTTGAGTCAAGTGTGGCTGGAAGTTCAGGCATGCCTGGGGCTGGGGCTGTTTCAATCATAGCTGGAAGTTCAAGTGCTGATGATGCTCAACCATTGCGGCAGCACCAACATGCCAGACATCAGTGGGAAGTAGAAAATATACAAGACTAGTTGAAAAACAACATGCCAGATAAAGTTTTTGAAAGATTGAAAGAATGGAAAGGTTGTTCAAAAACATTATTCACGTGGAGTTGTCTTTCTTGAATTTTCTGAGCATCAGCATGCCCTTGTGGCTCTGAGAGTTCTCAACAAAAATCCTGGTAACATCCATTTCTTATTACTGTAGGGTGGCACTATTCTGTGCCCTTTTTTCTGTTTAATCTAATGTTGTCTTTCATTGACTTGTATAAACTTTGCATTGACACTTGAAGGTGAAGACACTTCCATTGACACTAATAAAAGAAAATCAGGAAACAAAGATCATGTTGGATTTAGAAAAAGGAAGATGCAAAACCAAGAAGAACAAGCAGGTCAAAAGGTTTCTAAGAAACGGCCTAAGAAGAATAAAGATTCAGTAGGGAAAGATGTAGTAGATAAGCTTGACATGCTTATAGAACAATATAGATCCAAGTTCTCACATAAGGGTTCCCAAGGGAATGATGGAGAGAAGAAACCTTCTAAACAGCTTAGAAAATGGTTCCAATCATAGTTAACTCTTTGTATGATATGAATTTTGTCACTTATGTTAGCTTTTTCCTACCTCGGTTAAGTTAAAGCTTTGTAACTTTAGTTGCACATTGCCATGGGTTGGCTTTTTTTTGTTCTTAGTTTTTTTCTCAATTATTCAAAATTAACAAAACGTTTAACATTTTCCTCTTAGTTTGCTATTTGTTTGAGGAATGCGTGGATATAAATGTGTCCAAAATATACAAATTATTTGAGGAAAATTATACTTTCATGTTCTATAAGATTCATCTTTTATGTTACATTTTTCGGATCCACTAAGTTTGGATTCAAAAGAAGTAAAAAATAAATTCAAAATATACATCTTTTATTTATCTATTTATCTATTTTTTAAGCTAAAAGCTACTTTTAAACTAAAGCAAAAAAAAAAAAAAAAAAAACTTTAAAAATAAAATTACAAGCTATTTAGTGATTATATAAATTGTTCATTTAAAAAAGAATTCACATTTCAAGAAAATTGATACAATTAAAAAAAATTCATTAAAAAATTATAGTTTTCAATGGAAACTTTTAGCTGTGTTTAGTACCCTTTTTTTAAACTAAAAGTTATTTTTAAACTAAAGCTAAGAACTTTAAAAATAAAGTTAGAAAAGGTTTGATGATTTTATAAAAAATTTAGCTTACAAGCTTTTCATTTAAAAAAAAAATCTCAAATTAAAAAAAAAAAACTGATAAAACTAAAATAAACTCTTCATAGGAGCTTTTGACTTTTTTTTCATTATAAAAAAAATCTCTTCTTATTATAAGAGCTTTAATAAAAGTCTGTTTAACCTAGCTTTTACTTATAAGGAGAAAAAAAAGCTAAAAATAAAAAATAAACCTCCTAATCAAACAAATAAGAAAATTATAGTTTTCTATTTTACCGTAGAGATAAGTTTCGAAATGTTTCAAATGTTTTGTTTGAGAATTTATCCCGATTCTTTTGAAAAAGGAGGATGTGTTTGTTTGTCTCTAAATATGAGATGGAGAAGCTTCCTAATTTCTGTTATAATTTTTTATATAAGAAAGCTAGAAATACATAAAAAAAATTAAAAATAAAACAAACATTCAAAATTTAATGGGAACTAATGTTCAAATCCTGCATTAGGGTAGAGGAGAAAATTCCTCTAGTTGCACTATAATATCAGTAACATTTTAGAGACTGAATTTCATACTGCTCAAGATGTTTTTGCCTTCTTCAACATAAGTTTGGAGTATTTTTTTTCCAATGAGATAATTAATTCTTCTTTTGGTTCAAACAGCTAAATTTCAGATATTAATGATGTGATTGAACTTCATACTTAGAGCTACATACGAACTAGAGAGAGAGAGAGAGTAAGAGAGTGAATGAGAATAAGCAAAAGCAAAGGAATAAAGCATTAAAAAAGAAAACAAAAAAAGGACTTTCCACACTTCATATATTCAACCAATAACTACTAAATTAGAAACATTTCCCTTATTCTTTAATTGCATAAAATTACATGGTGCAGTGTCAATAAAATATACCCCTCAAATTTGGTATACAAAATCTCAAATCATGTCTCACAAAGAATATTTTTTCCTCCGAGCAAGATACATGAATATACTTTCTAAAGATGAGTTGTCTGTTTCCTCTGAGGTTATGAATGATTAATTGATTAACTTCATTGATACAAAGTCCCTTGTAGCAAAAATAAAAAATAATAATAGTACAAAGGATACAAAAGAAAGATGAAAAAATCAAAAGAAAAAAGGAAACCAATGTAAAGAATGCCATCTTCACAAGCCCTCAACTATCTGCTCTAAACTTCTATTACTATATATTCTTATTTTGATATGTTCTTTCTCTCTTCCAAACAATTACTACGCCATAAAAATCGGATGAAGCCAAAAAGTTCTCTCCATGGTTCCAAGCAATATCCATTACTGGAAACCGATGACCCTGCATAATAAAAATTCTAATCACTTTGAGCTTCATTGTGACTTTAATACCTTAGATGGAAATAATACTAACCTGTAGCTTATTTACACATGTATGCTTTGGCCGTGTTAAATCATAGAAATAGACATTTGAATCCTCACTTCCAGCAACTTCACATGACAACAGAGGATGTTAGAAAGACAGCACAACTGTGATATCGCTGTAGTCAAAGATATTTCAGAAAACTTAATTTGCAAGCAATATATGTTGAAAATCTTTTATTCATTAAGGAAGGCAGTATATAATTCTTGAGTTTTGACTGCATACACATAAACCAAAAATTTATTTTCCGGTTTGACAGAGCAACGTTTGGGTGTAATTTGTAGAAGCAGCATTATTAAAATTAGGAAGACCTTCAAGAGACAGAGTAGAGCGAGAGAAAAAAAAAGAGAGGAAGCAATCAACAATGATATCAACATACCTATGAATTCTCCTTTCTCAAGGGAAAGAAGAGGGCAGAAAGAAGCTTGAATTTTGTGTATACGCGGAGCTAATTTGAGCGAGCATCGAAGAGTTAAATAACCTTTTATCTCCAAAGCCACACTATAATATACCAACATTAGTGCTCCAAAGAAAAATAAGCAGACTTCAACGAAGACAACTGAAAGCAATTTAGACTAATGGCAAATATTTTCAAACCTGAAGAAAGACAGATATCCATCTTGAGTACATGTCAACAACACAGGTCCTCGAGCCAGTAGAGAGAAACTCCGATACTGCACCGTTGTGACAGGAGATTTGTGCCTGCTGCTACTTCGATGACGATGAGCGCGGGATAATACACCTGTGTAGGAGTTCATATTTACTGAGTATATACATCCCTGCACATACAACCCAGTAAGAAAAAAGAAATTGAGATAAACCTAATAATTAGGATATACATGTCCATGTATAGAGCAGCACACCCGTGCATCTCCACAAAATATGAGATGTCCTGTATGATCATGGTCCATAGAGGTAACTTCACTGTCAAATACTGATTTATTAATTATCCTTCCAGTGCTAAAATTGAACACCTGGTAAATCATACAAATTTTAAGAAAAATCAATTGAAATAATAAGTCACAATGATAAGAAATGTAAGAAAGAAATAGCAAAACATAATAGAATAGATTTTATAGGGGAAAAGGGTAGAGGTAATAGCATAGACACTAAGCCACTAATAGTTAAATGGTGGGAATATTTATCATATCATAAATGGAAGTACATGTTGCATGAATTCAGCTGACTGTCATTGTCACTCTTTTTCCACTGTCCGAACAAACACAATTTTCCTCATCACTGATTTGGAGCTTTACTTAATTAACAGCCCAATCAATTGACAAATCTTATGATCATAAGGGAATAATTCTCCTTTTATGGGAGTTCAAGAATTTGTGGAGGGGAAGGGAATGTACCATTCCCCCTCAAACTATGACTTTTTGTTCCCTCCAAATTGGGGGATAACATAAATTTATCATTTACTATTTTACCCCCATAAATTGAGTTACTTAAAAAAGTTAAGGGTTATATAGAAATTCTATAGTAAACCACTTATAACCCACATTACCTTCCCATCTCTACCCTTATTAATCATCCAAACATATATTCTTTTCCATTCCGTCTCATTCTCTCCAAAACTTCCAAACATAACCGTAGTGCCAAACAACAAATAATAAACTGTTTTTCATACTTTATGAAGAAAGAATACCAGCACTTCAATGACATTTCAGGTCTTAGTGATTAAGAATGGAAATGACTAAGATAAACACCAAAGAAGCTGTCAAAAATGTTACTTCCTTCCCTATTATAAAACAAAATAGAAATAGGAAACATATTTACATTGATTTCTTTATTTGCATTGCCAACTGAAAGGAAGTTGTTATTTACCTGCATCAAATACAGAAAAAAAAATTCAGTCTCCAGTAGCAACCCAAGATGAATGCAAAAGTAAATTTATAATATACCAATATAAAATATCAAAATCCATATAAGGAATTAAATACATACAGGTGTAGGAAATCATATCTTCGGAAAAATCAAACAAGTTACAGATGAATATTTAAGTTTCATTAGGTGAGATGGAGAAGGAAATATTCTGCAAATTGTTAACGTATCCCCTCTTTCCAATCTGACAAATTCCCCTCCCTCCTCTCCTCCTCCTCTCATCCTCTTTGACCCCAATGAATGACTCTGTCCTCCCCCAAACTATGAGAGATTCAAAACCACCACCCTTAAAAATTCTAGCCATCCTTAATCTACAAAGGTCAATTTTATCACCTGTCTTTTAGTGTAGAAAATGATGATTTGAAAATGAGAAGAGAGTGAGAATCTGGTAAATTGGAACACACATAGTGTGAGAGATACAGGGCAGAGAATGTTAGTTTCGTTATAATTAAAAAATTACCAGAATATCTAAAATTTTCAAATCTAAGAAAAGAGTATTTTTTCCAACTATGATAGATGACAATGCTACCCTTCAAATAGAGATGGAAGGTTAGCATTCCTTCACACACACACACAATATATTATACTCACAGGCCATATGTTATACTCACAGGGTGGAAACGGATACACAATTGTGAAGAAACTCCATATATCACCCGTAAGCAAATGCCTTTTGCTATCTCCCATACTATAACAGTTTTATCCAATGAAGACGATGCAATGTACTGATTGTTTGATGAAAAATCAAAATCTGAAAATAAACCAGCACAAAAAGAAAACATTGATTTAAGGGAATAGAATAAAAAGGTGGACATTAACAACAGGAACAATAACCTCGCGGATATTAAAATACAGCAAACTGCTCGTTAAAAACTATTTAACCATGTACTCTGCTAAAAATTGCATAGCCCACTACAGGTTAACTGTTTGATGTGTCAACATAGATTTATATTTGTCAAACTTCTAAATGCCTAAAGTCATAATTGACACAATTTAGTTTCAGGTTTTAAACAGGATGAAAACTCCTCAGTAATAGGGGAAAAGGAGGGAAAGAACAAGTCCAAGCAATCAATTTTTAATGCTGATTAAGCCTGATATTGTGTCTTAGTAATAAAAATTAGGGAGAAATATAATTTAGGAAATCTTGGAAAATATAGTTCCAATTTAGGAAAGTAACAAATTCAGAAAGAGTGTTTGCTCAATGGCTGACCACTTTTCCTGAAATTTGGCTAATGCATACCAATATTTATTGATGCATAATCCCCCGTTAGAAATAATACATTAGATGATATAGCCTTAGAGCACTCATGACCATATATGTCATGGAAGGCTAAATAAAGACCAAACAAACAATGTCATCTATCCAACCTGTGACATCTTTGGAATGCCCATTTAACTGTTTGAGGACTGAAGGTTTCTCAGAAACACTGCACACAGTCAAGGTTCCATCTGATGCCCCATAAGCAAGTAGATCAGAACTCATGTGCCCAAACTTCAACACCGTAACTACACAAAAAAGATTTTCAGGATTATTCCAACACGAAAACCAAGTATAACAGAGATTAGTTACTAAGATAATGGAAAGACAAATTTAGATTGGACTCTAGATACTACCGGAGGCTTTGCACTGATCAAAGATGCAATGCATTCCTACAAAAGAATAGGCAGGCTCAACCCCACGATGCCGTGGACGATCAGAATCACTTGCAGTTGAGCCAAAACTTGTTCTATGATTAAATACTCGATTTGCACTTTGCACATCCTACAAAGCACTTTGACTTTTGATTATTTTTTTGATTAAATACTCGATTTGCACTTTACATAATGGTTCTCCTCATTCTTGTTGTCATGTGAAAAAGATCCAAGTTGAAGTTACTAAGAAACCAGCTTGTGATGTCACTCATGGTAACTTTGATTGTGTGGTAGCCAGCACACCCTCCAAGTTGTTTCAACGCAAGCCAAGTGACAAGGTACTAGAAACTCAATTTGGGATAGGATATTGTGACAACTAAATAATGTTACTATCAATGTTACAACCACATCTTAACCGTTGATTTCCGTCAATCAACGGTTATCATTTTTTCAAATCAAACTCATTAATTAATTATTAATTCGCAATAAATAATAACCGTTGATTGACGGAAATCAACAGTTAAGATGTGGTCGTAACATTGGTAGTAACATTATTTGGTTGTCATAATATCCTACCCCAATATATATATATATATATATATATATATATATATATATATATATATATATATTATTTAGGGTTTGTATTTTCTGATGTTACTTTAGATAACTTTATCTAATGTTCATCAAAACGACATCGTTTTAGGATGGAAATCATGGTATTTTTGTAATTTTAATTTATTTTGGGGTTATAATAGTCTTTATCACTCTAATTTTTTAATTTTTCAACCCCAAAACGACGTCGTTTCGATGAACATTAGATAAAATTATCTAAAGTAACATCGAAAACTTGTTTTTCTATTTTTTATATCATTCAATAGAAACTTTCAGCTCTATTTGACACCTTTTGTTTAAGCTAAAAGCTGCTTTTAAACTAAAGCTAAAAAACGAGCTTATAAAGCTACAAGCTATTTGAAAACTATAATTATTTTTTGGGTTGAAAATTTTAAAAATTATAATGAAAAAGACTATTATAACCCTGAAATAAATTATAATTACAAAAATACCTTGATTTCCGCCTAAAAATGACGTCATTTTGGGCTCACTGTAGATAAGTTATCTACATTGACTGTAGAAAAAGCGAACCATATATATATATATATATATATATATATATATATATATATATATATATATATATATATATATATGCCTTTTATAGATAATATCCTATGTTGAAAAAAAAATAAAAGAACATAATATGAAGAAATTTTTTTTTACTCGATGTGGGGGTGACGCCGACAAACAAGAGAGGCTAGATAAACTACATACGATTTATAGAGAGAGTAAGAGAGTCTAAGTAAGAATTAACAAAAGCAAAGGAGTAGACCATTAGGTAAAAAAAAAGAAAAGAAGGGATTTTGCACACTTTGTACATTCAACCAATAACTACTAATTTAGAAACATGTCCCTTGTTGTTTAAGGGTAATATATTGGTAACGTAACAGGCAAACAAAAATTTTTCCTGACATGACATGAATTGGCCTTATAAGAAATTTTTTTTTACTCGATGTGGGGGTGACGCCGACAAACAAGAGAGGCTAGATAAACTACATACGAGAGAGAAACAAATGTAATGTGAGAGAAACAAGTTTTAATGGACCCCACATCAATTCTTGTGTGTGCAGGGAAACATTTTGTTTTCCTTATACATAACCGACGTATTTCCCATTGTTTAATTGTATAAAATTACATGGTGCAGTGTCAAAATAATGTATATCCCTCAGTATACAAAATCTCAAATCATGTCTCACAAAGAAAATATTTTTCCTCCTGGCAAGATACATAAATTACTTTCTAACCAATAACTCTTGTTTGTCCTTTAATTCCGCTTTCTTGGTTGGCTTTTGTGTATAAGTTCAAAAATTGTTTCTTTGTTGGCACAAGGGTTGCCTAATAGTTTTTCTTTATTTTGTTTATGCATAGGGAATTATCTTTTCACTTAAAATGAAATTGAAGGCTAGATGGGCCAATTAAAGACAATCCTCTTCGGAAAACATGTCAACTGATGTGTTATGTTATGTGTTATGCTCCTGTTAGTAGAATGTAGATGCTATGATAATATATTAGGGTGTGTTTGATTGTGTTTTGATTTTTTTGTTCTTAAAACTGTTTTGTAGAATAATTATGAAAACAGTTGTTTTCTGGGCTTTTTTGTTTTGAAAGTAAAAAACCAAAACAGAAAACAAAAACAACTCAGACATGTTCTCTAAATTTGATTCTAAAAACGAAAAAATAGTTACAGATTTTAATTTATTTTTTTTACAAAACAGGCTTCGCCAAACGAGTTTAAGAGTCAATCGTTATTTTTTTGTAATTAAGTTGGGTTTTAATCGTGTTTATGGCTATTTAGGATTGCAGTTTTAGAAATTCAAATTTTAGCCTACAAATAGTCTAGTATATCATTTGAAAAATGGAGAGAATTGAGAATGTTTAAATAATAAAAATGAGTAGGTTCGGATTCCCAAGTTTGGGATTAAAATGATGAGCGTATTTTTTTATTAATTATTATTTAACTAATTATTAATTAAAATCATTAATTAATTAATAATAAATTTGGCCCATTAAATTTGACCCAATAGATTATAACTTTTTTTTTTAATTTTTAATCATATTTCCTTCTCTTTAGAAATTAATGTTTTTCAAAGGTTCATTTTTAAATACTTTGTTTTTCATTTTTTTTTTTACTTATTTTGTTTCTTTTTACTTGTTTATCTAATACCAATAATTTATGGGAAAAATGTTTATGCAGTTAATGCATATAAATTATCTGCATTTATTCCCAAAATGACGTCGTTTTGGTATTGAAATCTTAAAAAATTATAAATATAAATACTATTATAACCCTGAAATAAATTAAAATTACAAAAACATCATGATTTTCATCACAAAACGACGTCGTATTGGCTTACTGCAGATAACTTATATGCAGAAAAAGCAAACCCATAATTTATTCTTTACTTTTATTTATTTATTCAATTTTTTCTTAATTAAGATAGATAGACTTTGATTTTTTCTTCTTATTCTATCATTTCTTCTTTCTCAAATCTTATTTACATTCCTTTTTTCTTTCATTTCATTTAAACGTTTAGTTTTTACATAATTTTATTTTCATTTTAAATTAACTTATTTTTTATTATTTAAATTTTATTTTGATTCATTATTTTATTTTATTATAACTTGTTACAATATTTATTATATCTATTCCTTCTTTATATTTGTTTCTTATTTTATTTTTTTCTATTTTCTCGTATTTATTTTTATATCTCTTTCTTTGTCCATGTTCTTTCTTGAGTTTCCTTTAAATTTATCCTTTTAATTATTTATTATAAGTGAATTAATATACTTTAGTCATAGAACTATATCCAGATTTTGCATTATTATTACAACTCCCATGAAAGTATAGAGGGGGATATTCTTATTGCCAAAATTTTCTACTACCAACTCATTACCTATCTAATCACCATTGGATCAACATTTTCTCTTTTTACAAAAACTTTTTAGCATTCTCTCTCTTTGATTCAATGGTGATTAGATAGGTAGTAAGTTAGTAGTAGAAAAATTTGGTATTAACAATATCCTCCCTCGAAAGTATATAGTTGATAACAATTTGAAAATCATGAAACTATTATAAATGTTGATAGTAACAGAGTACACAGTGGAAATAATAAAGCTAAATTCTGCAAGATCCATTTCAAACTTTAAAAATGGGAAAACTAAAGTGACAGTCGGTTGGACTTTCTAAGAAAGCAATTATAGGAAATTAGGAATCATTATCAAGGGATTTAAAAGAAATAACTATTCCACAAAGTGTCTTAGTTACAGCTTCACTAATTGTTACCTCTGAAATTTCATAACTTGGAAACCCATAAAACTTTGGAAAGGCTTGAATCAAAGTAAGGAATTAATTTTGGTTTCAAGGAACTTGTTCCGAAGCTGAGAAAGAAAAGACCACATAAAACAACTTAAACACCTCTATCATCAATCAAAGTTAAAGTACCTAAAGAACATTGAAACGTTCATATGACAAAACTTATAACCATCGTGTCTAACAAATGAGGGATCATGATGCCTACAACACAAGGGAATCTCACTCAAAAAAGCTTGCGTCATGTTGGTCGCCATATGTAATCAGCTCCGCAATTGATCTCAGTGCCTCAATAACAAAATCCTTCCACACATAAAACAACTGAGAAAATTGGGGAAACCATGAAAAACAAGTCAAAGAAAGTTCTAAGCTAAGTTGGAGTTATTATTCCCTTATTAACCTCGTTAACTATTTGAACTTTTTTTCAATTGATCAGATAAGTCCTAAGCACCATAAGGCAGCAGGACAATACTTAAATGAATAAACAAAATAAATAATCAGTGAAGTTTACCCAATTATTTGCTATATTATCATCAAGTATATATCTACAAAATGAATTTTGAGTCAACCTCCAAGAAATCAACACCTGAGAGCATGACTATTTTACTCTGTCCCCTAACAAAAGGCTGACTACTCTCTGTATTGTGGTTAGCAGTATTTGACAGTACAAGGAATTTCTAGGAACAAAGAAAATTATGGTTCTAAAAGATGCCTATGGAACACACAGCTTCATGCATTCTGATCATTGAAGATAAAAGCAGTAAATAAAGTATCAAGTTACCATAGCCAAAGCATCCTATATATACAACTGCTGGCAGCTACAATTGGAGGGTCTATGCTCAACTACACATAGTGACTGGGGGTACCTGCAAGGCCACTCAAATGTCCAAGTTAGTGTGTAAGTGTAACAAAGGTGGTTAGTGTATAGGCTGGACAAGATACAAGATCATCTACTGTACTCATAACTTAATGGCTCACAATACAGTAGTTAAATGATTATCAGATCAGTCTGAGTGCAAACAATTTACAGTGCTAACAGATGTGTCAATTTATTATCAATTAGGGATGAGTCCAAACTACCTAATCATTCAAAGACAGATATGCAATCAGCCAAGTTAGAAATGTAGATCACACTATGATGTTGTCAAGTTTAATTCATGGAGCAGCAAGAATGATTTTCAATCCACGACAAGCAATTTAGCACAATAACTAGCCACAATCTGAGATAGTCTACATAAGTTGGTGAAAGAATTTAACAACAATCAAAATCTTTGTGTGGGTACTATATTTCGGTACAATACAAAAATAAATCAGATAAAAAAATTGACAGATTTATGCAGTACATAAATCATGCTGCCAATGCAGAATATTTTAGGCTACATCCTGGATTAATTACTACCCTATGTCATTCTTAACACTCAGATACGATGCACGGGGCTGAATAGGTAGAGAATAACAAGAGGACAGAGAAAAAAAATATATTTAAAGTCAAGACAAGCCATGAAACTATATGATATATATGATACATGAAACAAAACTAAGCCTCTAAAATAGGTATGCAAGCTACCTAATCTTGAATTCATATACTAGTCAATACCCAAGGCAACTCCTAGAATCCTCACCTAAATAACTAATCACTGGTTTCCTGTATAATTTACGAAGAAACCACTACCTTGTACCAGAAACCATGCATCTTTTAGTTGCAAGACAAATACTCATTATTCCAAAGTATAATACCCTTCCTTTTGGCTTATTCCTTTGTAATAACAAATCATAATAGTCCCATAACTTGACAGTCCCCTAACATACTCATGCATTAGTTATATTTCTGCCCATTGCATCCACAATAGGAACCTGACACCCATCACGTTGCACAAATCATCCACGGCTTCTGTACCTAGAAAATTGCTCTCCAATCTTAGACACAAACTATCAAACACCTAGAGGGTTGGTATTAATTTCATGAAGATTGACAAAATAGTATTTAATAGCAATGTGTGGAAAGGGAATGCATCAAATGTCAAGGATGAGAAAAATGAATTGCAAATAGAAACGGAAGAGATTGCATACATACCTAGGTTTTCGTGGAGATTTGGTGGAAAGTTCAAACAAAAACAATAACGAAAGGGCTGTGTAAAGTAGAATTGGGGTTTATGAATTCTGGGTGTTAATTTTGGTTCAGTGTTGGTTATTTAGTGGTGAACCGAATTAGTTAAAATATTTGGTTATTTGTATTTGGGTTTGGTTTATTTGGTAAGGGTTTGGATTAGTACTTTTAAGTTTTAGCTGATATAGAATTGTCTCACACACAAAAAAATATATATAATAAAAAAAAGAAAATGGGTGGTTTCTTTTTAATTTAAATTTTAAATAAAAACATTAATTTTAATTAAAAAGACAAATATTTTTCTATTTTGTAATAATTATTTTAACACTCTACTAGTATTGGATATTGCAACCACTATCTTTAGTGCATAATATAAGATAAGACCTGATTATATAAGACTTTATTGAAATTTAATACTATCTAGTGTTTGACATGGTATTGTATAAAATAATATAGGGTTCATTTTTTCTGCAGTTAATGTAGATAAGTTATCTCGATTGAGCCCAAAATGACGTCGTTTCGGGGCGAAAATCAAGATATTTTTGTAATTTTAATTTATTTCAGAGTTATAATAGTCTTTATGATTATAATTTTGTAATATTTCAACACCAAAACGACGTCGTTTTGGAAGTAAATGCAGATAACTTATCTGCAGTAACTACGGAAATATTTTTCTCAATAATATATTGTATAAAATAATATCATCTAGTATTTGGTAATACATTGTATAGTACTATTAGAATAAAAATAAACATTTTTAATAAAAACATCCTTTAATAAAGAATTTATATAATTCTTTCAAAAATATTATATGATATTAATTTTTATAAAAATTGATTAATAAGTGTGTTCAAAAAATAAATTAATTTTTAAAAAAATAAAATAATCAATATTTTAAAAATTAATATATTGAAAAACTAATTTTTATTTTAATATATTAATATTAAGATAATATATTAATTCTTGAGAATTGCATTGGTCAACGATGGTAATACATCAACCCTTATCAGACCTAATCCCTCCCCCGTAGGGGCATGTTTCGTGCATAGTATATGATAATATCTGATAGTATAAGACCTGATAGTATAAGGATTGATTGTATATGACCTGATTGAATTTTAATACTATCCAGCGTTTGGCACGGTATTGTATAAAATAATATATTGTATAAGATAATATCATCTAGTATTTGGTAACGCACTGTATAATACTATATAGGATAAAACTAAATATTTTTAATAAAAATATCCTTTAATAAAGAATTTATATAATTCTTCAAAAAAGGTCATATGATATTAATTTTTGTAAAAATTATTGATTAGTGTGTCCAAATCATAAATTAATTTTTATAAAAATAAAAATATTCAATATTTTAAAAATTAATATATTGAAAAATTAGTTTTTATTTTAAAATAATATATTAATTTTTGAGAATTGCAGTGATCAACGATGTTAATACACTAACCTCTTATCAGGTCTTATCTCTTCCCCTTAGGCCGGATTAAATTATACATCATTTTGATGTATTAAGAGATTCTGCTGTATAAGCTTATACTATACGATGGTCATACCAAACAACTAAAAATGTCATAACATATAGTATAAGCTTATATTATCATGCCTTATACGTCGCACCTAGGCCGGATTCAGTTATATATCGTTTTGATGTATTAAGGGATTCTGCTATATAAACTTATACTATACGTTGGTCACACCAAACAACTAAAAATGTCATAACGTATACATCACACCAAACATGCCCTTAGATTCTTGGTCTCACCCAAAACTAAACAATAATTAGAATTGCAAATACGACATTAAATGCAAGATGGGGGCAATGAATTATTTTATCAGTTATTATGTTAATAAAGACCTGTGGAAGCTCGCATAACCTCTTGATATATTTTAGCTTTTTAAGAAATGCATAATCAGTAATTCCTGCAATGTTTAATGACCTAGAGATTTGTGTTATAGATGCATTGAACATTTTTGTAACAATGATTATGATATTGTTAACATTGATTATGATATTAAGCGCAGTTACAATCACAGTAATTGGGTTAATTAAATTACGGGCAAACTTTTTCCTTTTATCATATTCCTTTTCATAACCATAACCTTTTCCGTAATCAATTAAAACAACACTATAATTGTAAATGCAATACGCGGAAGCATTCGGCTTAATCAACAACACTAATCTTTCTTTTTATCCAACTCATTTAAACCCATCAACTTATTTTCATTTCTTACCAAGTTCTAGCCCTTTACATAGGCTACGCGTGGTTTCGAACCACGTATCATTTGGAGTTCTACCCAACAAGTTAAGCCCCTTTCTTTTAGTCTAGAAAAACTTAAATTTTCAAAAATTGCACCGTGGTAATCGATTACCAGTGGGTGGTAATCGATTACCACCTGTCAAAAACGAGACAGTAGCTAAATTTTCACCTCCTCTGTTCTGGTAATCGATTACCAACCTTGGGTAATCGATTACCTCACATGGTAATCGATTACCAAGCCTCAGTAATCGATTACCAGTGAAGACAGTAGCCAAATTTCGTCCCCTGTTGCATGGTAATCGATTACCATGCTTGGGTAATCGATTACTATGCAGCAAAAGTGACAGATTACAGCATTTTAAGCCCAAGAAGGGTTGTGTAATCCATCCCAAACATCCTAGTACTCCACACAACACTTAAACATACTCTAATGTAGGCACTAGGCCCTTCAAACATGCATTTTCATTCAATTATGCATCATTTACATAGTCTTTAATATAATGGCCATTTTACATCAAATATGGACCATTTTACAACATCTTTGCCAAGGCTTCAAATACAATGAATGTGGCAATGGACAAGTCCCATGCTCACTCAAATATACAATATATACTAAAGTCCTACATATACATCAAATTGAAAGGATTCAACATATAGTCATGAACATACAAGGCATGGCATTTTCAACATGCACAAGTTCATGATCTAATTCTAAAGCATAAAACATATGCAATATACGTCCCCATCCAATGCTCATCACATGGTGCCCCCAATATGCACCTCATGCTCCACTCTTCCAGGCTCAACCTAACCTGAAATGATGCCCCAAAACACGGGGTGAGATATATAAATATATCTCAGTAAACCAAGGGCCCTGGAGGTTTCTCCACCCCATGGCTCACTCAATGTGCAAATATAACATCATATAATATGCAAGCAATACAATATCACCAACCAACTGGAGACAACCCAAGAACATCCACGCATGGATTCATGTTCAAGGACTCCATCATATAACTCCCGAGACAATCCTAGAGCTTCTCCCATGGTTGAGAAAACTCCATGGCCAACCCAACTGCAACTCCTCAAGAGACCTATCCGGCGGATGTCCCACGTTTGGCTCATCCTGGTGCCGCTCCCATGAGTCGACCCCATGGCATTCCAACTGGTATTTCGCCATCGAAATGATCCAGCGGATGTCCAAACCCAACACACGTCAACTGGCCAGTGACCAAACAATTTTCATAAAATCCAAGAAATATGCATACAAGCACACAATCACACAATGCCATAATCACATAATCCAACCACAACCTTCCACTAGGTGTGGTGGAGCACACAAGGGCTAAACCCCAATTTCAAAGGTTACCTCAACACCGAGCCCATGCTCCAAACGTAAGCTCCAAGCTTACCCGCTTCCAAAGCGTCCAAAAGAGGCAACCTAGATAATCCACAACATGATTATCAAACCATTTCCAATTCAATCATTTAATCTCAAGTAATTATTCATTTTACTTCAATCTCTTTTATATATCAATTTACCAAATACATCATTTTTCCTCACTTTTCATCATAATTCGGATTCTTCAAAAAGGTATGCCCCAAGGCTTTTCAATTCATTTTAACACTCATACTAATCATGTAATCATATTATCAACCTATACCAATGGTCCACCATTCAATTATTCAATTACATCACTTACCCATTTTCATGAAATTTCCACAAATTTTTCCTAAGTTAAGAACCCAACTTTTCACCAAAATTTATCATAGCATTTCTAGCTTACATGCATCATTCTAAGGCATTTTCATCTAATAGCATTTTTCCATTTGGGCTCTCTATCATCACACATCTAGAATTAAAGATTCAAAGCATAATTCCTAGATCTATGAAATCAACCACAAAAATACCACAAATATACTCACAATGTGTTGTATGTTCACCACCAAGGCTTCACTAAACCATAAGAAGATCAAAACTCCAACAAAGCTCCAAGAACACAAGTGGGTCGGATCTGTTTTGCCCAAAAATGCAGCAATGGAGGTGGTTTCATGGTTTCTAAGTGTTACCAATGGATCTAGAAGGTTGTTTACAATAGATTTCAACACCGAAATCAAGCGATTTGGTGAAGAAATGAAGAAATGGCAAAAATGTGGAGAAATGGTGTTTTGGTTCCTTTTGCAGGGAGGGTGCGCGAAGAAGAAGAGAAAAAGGAAGGAAAGAGAAGAAGAAAAGGGTGGGAGGCTAAGTGACTTCGGTCACACGGGTCCCACACGCGATCTAACTTTAACCCCGATAAAAATTATGATCACAAATTCTTAATCTACATATTTTTCCAGTCCATGTCATATTTTTCTTTCCTCAAAATTCTCATAAAAATTTCACACTTATCGGTACACTCGTACCGCAGTATCTTTCACTTAAAAAGTCACTATTCATCACTTTTTCACAATTTTGCCTACTCACTCAATTTTCCGTCCTGATTCCATTTTCGGCATTATTTTTGTCATATTAAATTTCTAACTCCATTTTTCATGCCTCGGTTTACGTTTTTGGCAAATTACCATTTTGCCCTTTTTGGCCATAATTCTTGGATTTTCACTAATCCTTCCCTTTTAAACCCATATTTTATCACATAAATTCACATTTAATTTTCTGAGGTGTTATATTCACCCCACCTTTTAGGAATTTTGTCCGCAAAATCAACTATACACATATGCTAACTCGGGATACAGCCGGAGAATCTCAGTCCCCCGTACCCAAGAAGCTCCATCAAGTGTGCGGACGCCAACATAACTATTTACATTATCATCTCTTTGGCTTTTCAGCCACATTTCACAATAGTCTTGCCTTTCAAAGGCCCAATGGGAGACCTCAAGTCCTTCCCAATCTCAATCTCAACCGGCGACACCAAATGCGAATAACCGGAGCGCACCACACAGTTGTGCACTATCTCTGCTTTACCAAGCCAATTGCTTTCAATTCCTTTTCAATTTCTTTTCACAAGTCCGGCTACCTGGCACATATAGCCCATAATTTCTCTTGCCAGGTCTTCCCACCTAATTAACACATCACAACTATGCCTATAGGATCATACCACATTTGGTTCAATCTGTGCCACACAGGCAACTATTACTTTCTGACACACTACAGCCACAATTATCCTTCTTTGATCTTTATTTCTATGGAGTATTAACTCTTGTCATCAATCTTTTTCACATCTCTTATTCCACATTAAACACTATTATGGAATCTCACAGCCTCTCAGTGCAATTCACCGGGTAATCATCTAATTCCCGCTTACTATACTTTTAGTTTCTGAGGGGCAAATCCTCATTTTTGGCACTTAGCCACAACTCGCATATACACATTTTTCTTTTCTCATGTTCTCAACCTACGACGTACAATTTCATCTTAGTATTTTATCTTTAACATGCACCATCCCTGTGCTCAACCTTCAAATCCAACCCTACAGGTTTTTCCAACTTTCGCCTAAACACAACGGCGGATCACTTCCTCAAGACATTTCACTGATACTCAATGGACCACACATTACAAATCATACCTTACATCGGTCACTCCAAAGCTTTCAACCATGAATTCACTCATGAATTTTCATATTCTAGATCATACTTACCATTTCAGCTAATCATCTCAAAACTTGACACATAGGTTCATCATTGATTTCTCCCACCTTAAAAGCAACATGCCTAAGGTTTCAACTAACAATTTTCTTTAGTTACCGTTCTATACTCATGTTATCAATTCCACATATATTTCATTCTATACACCTCACCTTCATTATCATTTCATTCAACCAGTATGTGTCACTCCAAGGTCACATATCATCTCTCTCTCATACCTGTCCCATCATATAGGGATTTTCAAAGCCTATTTATCATACCACAAGGACTAAATCCATCACTATCATTACTTTCATAATTCCATATCGGCTATTACACAAGTCTCTCAGACTATCAAAAGTACCACTAGCACACTCAATCATATATCTTGGTACCTAGCCAAGAACAACATCAACAATGTGTATTCTCAGCACACCTCTCACTATAATTTGCATCTATGCACTCCATCAGTGACTCTACCACCAGGGTAAAGACATCAACCTTTTATTTCACCAAATACCATTTTATTTAACAATCAGTACCACACTTTCTTACTTGACTACATCACAATTAATCACTTATTAAAATCATTGGCCACTTTGGCCACCAACTTAGCTTAACATCTCACCATCACAAGCCTTCCCAGAAGACTTTGACTCAATCCATCAGTACTAATCAATTTTCATTCCCTTCACATAGGGTGACAATCCAATAATTCATTTCATAATTTCCGTAAAACCATAATTCCACACTACCACACTTGGTACACACTCATGCACATCTCCGAGTGCTCAATTCATAATCCAAACTACCATCTCATGGCACTTCACATTTTTCATCATATTTGGCATATTACAGTTCACTTAAAGTTATCCAAATTTCACCTCTTGCGTTCCTCACAAGATACAATCCTCTAATGCAATGGGTAAGAACATCCTTAGGTTTAACCCCTCGAGCTCTTGCTGTCCTAAGGGCCCCAGGTGCAATGCCCCACTAATCAGAGAATCTGTCCTTATAATTCACGCAAGAAGAGGTAACATGCCAACGGCTGTACTAACAGTCCCACTAACACAAGGTACTACCTCGCACCACTTTACTTATACAACATAATAATAATCTCCGGGAACATAATCCATACGGAGATAGCCATACAAATAAACACATTCACATCAAATCCGTATATAACGGCAACAGAGTCTTATATAGATACATAATGGTATACTAGTTATTTCCTACTTTTGCACCATCCACTATAGCTTTCCAATATGGTTCTTTTCTCAACAGTCTACTCATTTCACTTGACTAGTCATTAGTCTTAGTCCATAGCATAATCATCCTCACATGATTCCAACATCTTTCTCATATTTTGACACAAAACTTTCAATTCATAACAGTACCCATGTTCGGTACAGTCCTAACCCATTGTCCATCATGACTCATAGCAACCATGCTCAACACTGTAGAAGATCCACTTCATTAAACTGACATCACTTTTCTCTCAATATTTCACTATGACACCAAGAGTGTCCTCATTTAACAGTCCATGCATCCTGCGCATCGGGACCACCAGATAAATTCCAATTTCGAGCAGCGCTCGCCTGGGACTTCCAAGAGCAACACCTCTTAGGATTCAATCCACAAGGGGAAACCCAGGACAATATTAATTGTCATATTATTAAAAACAGGTGTGCCATGGTATAACTTGCACACCGGGACTCCATCATGAATCCCGTACCACGTTGAGCGTCCAATGACACTCCAAAGAGACAATCTCTTCCAACATTTCGCATCATAGGGAATTTCACTTACATCATTACTCTTTTACCAAAAATAATTTTCTTTCTTTTTTTTCCATAGAGTTTACTAACTCAAAACAACACAAATATACATTTAGGCACCCCGGCCTTCACAACATATATATATTTATACATATATACATACTAGCACTTAGCCATCACAGGATTACTATCCCCATGTAATTAAGCCACATCCTCAAAATTGCAATGCTCCACAACACTATGGAAGCATATTAGTACCATTAATACACCACACTCAGTTATATTTTCTCACCTCACATTTGTCAAATCCAACCATCCTTAACTTATGGACTCTCATACTTTCAATCAAATTCATCAAATGCCACACATGACAATTCTCTCAACTTCTTATATTATACTTTTTATACATATGATATCCTCCCTTATGTTCAACCAACACTAACTCCTCATGGACTAAAGTCCCAATTTCAACCTTGAATCATCCCACACATCATTTCCATAGTTCTTTTAAGTTACTCACAATCCTCAATCCGAATTTTGAAATTTCAATTTATTTCTACCTCCAAGCATCTTACATCATCCAAGTGTATACCCTCATCAAGGGTCTCATAACCTTATTAATTTACCCTAAGGTATCCAATATTGCATATAAGCACTCACGTTCAAATTTTCACGAATTCATTGGGTTTCCAACTCCCACCATGTCAAGATATACCACTAATTCCCTCATATACTCAATTGTTCTAACTCCCATACATTTAGGAAAGACTACCAACATCACCATACCAATATCAACTCAATTCAATCATTTCACTAACCAAAAGACCACACATCCAACTATGGTAGCATTCTACCCAAAATGGTTAAACATCTTATATCAATTCATTCTCACTAAGTCCTCAATGACATCGAATTTTCTTACTAACATATCTTTCCGTGGAGCAGTCAATACTGCACCCACAACCTCAGCCTAAGGACTGGCATTGGTGCTCCAGGGTTGTCACAAAGGCATCTTATACTGACCACACATTGAACACAAAGAAATGGGTTGATCAGGCCCAAACTAAGGAATCACATGTGTAGCAGTCAATAAGAGTCTACGTACAACTATACAGCACTCACCTCAATTACACAATCATCAGAGTTCCCTAAAGAAACTGCTCTGATACCATAAAATGTAACAGCCCGTTACGTACCGGTATTGTTAACATTGATTATGATATTAAGCGCAGTTACAATCACAGTAATTGGGTTAATTAAATTACGGGCAAACTTTTTCCTTTTATCATATTCCTTTTCATAACCATAACCTTTTCCGTAATCAATTAAAACAACACTATAATTGTAAATGCAATACGTGGAAGCATTCAGCTTAATCAACAACACTAATCTTTCTTTTTATCCAACTCATTTAAACCCATCAACTTATTTTCATTTCTTACCAAGTGCTAGCCCTTTACATAGGCTACGCGTGGTTTCGAACCACGTATCATTTGGAGTTCTACCCAACAAGTTAAGCCCCTTTCTTTTAGTCTAGAAAAACTTAAATTTTCAAAAATTGCACTGTGGTAATCGATTATCAGTGGGTGGTAATCGATTACCACCTGTCAAAAACGAGACAGTAGCTAAATTTTCACCTCCTCTGTTCTGGTAATCGATTACCAACCTTGGGTAATCGATTACCTCACATGGTAATCGATTACCAGTGAAGACAGTAGCCAAATTTCGTCCCATGTTGCATGGTAATCGATTACCATGCTTGGGTAATCGATTACTATGCAGCAAAAGTGACAGATTACAGCATTTTAAGCCCAAGAAGGGTTGTGTAGTCCATCCCAAACACCCTAGTACTCCACACAACACTTAAACATACTCTAATGTAGGCACTAGGCCCTTCAAACATGCATTTTCATTCAATTATGCATCATTTACATAGTCTTTAATATAATGGCCATTTTACATCAAATATGGACCATTTTACAACATCTTTGCCAAGGCTTCAAATACAATGAATGTGGCAATGGACAAGTCCCATGCTCACTCAAATATACAATATATACTAAAGTCCTACATATACATCAAATTGAAAGGATTCAACATATAGTCATGAACATACAAGGCATGGCATTTTCAACATGCACAAGTTCATGATCTAATTCTAAAGCATAAAACATATGCAATATACGTCCCCATCCAATGCTCATCACATGGTGCCCCCAATATGCACCTCATGCTCCACTCTTCCAGGCTCAACCTAACCTGAAATGATGCCCCAAAACACGGGGTGAGATATATAAATATATCTCAGTAAACCAAGGGCCCTGGAGGTTTCTCCACCCCATGGCTCACTCAATGTGCAAATATAACATCATATAATATGCAAGCAATACAATATCACCAACCAACTGGAGACAACCCAAGAACATCCACGCATGGATTCATGTTCAAGGACTCCATCATATAACTCCCGAGACAATCCTAGAGCTTCTCCCATGGTTGAGAAAACTCCATGGCCAACCCAACTGGAACTCCTCAAGAGACCTATCCGGCGGATGTCCCACGTTTGGCTCATTCTGGTGCCGCTCCCATGAGTCGACCCCATGGCATTCCAACTGGTATTTCGCCATCGAAATGATCCAGCGGATGTCCAAACCCAACACACGTCAACTGGCCAGTGACCAAACAATTTTCATAAAATCCAAGCAATATGCATACAAGCACACAATCACACAATGCCATAATCACATAATCCAACCACAACCTTCCACTAGGTGTGGTGGAGCACACAAGGGCTAAACCCCAGTTCCAAAGGTTACCTCAACACCGAGCCCATGCTCCAAACGTAAGCTCCAAGCTTACCCGCTTCCAAAGCGTCCAAAAGAGGCAACCTAGATAATCCACAACATGATTATCAAACCATTTCCAATTCAATCATTTAATCTCAAGTAATTATTCATTTTACTTCAATCTCTTTTATATATCAATTTACCAAATACATCATTTTTCCTCACTTTTCATCATAATTCGGATTCTTCAAAAAGGTATGCCCCAAGGCTTTTCAATTCATTTTAACACTCATACTAATCATGTAATCATATTATCAACCTATACCAATGGTCCACCATTCAATTATTCAATTACATCACTTACCCATTTTCATGAAATTTCCACAAATTTTTCCTAAGTTAAGAACCCAACTTTTCACCAAAATTTATCATAGCATTTCTAGCTTTCATGCATCATTCTAAGGCATCTTCATCTAATAGCATTTTTCCATTTGGGCTCTCTATCATCACACATCTAGAATTAAAGATTCAAAGCATAATTCCTAGATCTATGAAATCAACCACAAAAATACCACAAATATACTCACAATGTGTTGTATGTTCACCACCAAGGCTTCACTAAACCATAAGAAGATCAAAACTCCAACAAAGCTCCAAGAACACAAGTGGGTCGGATCTGTTTTGCCCAAAAATGCAGCAATGGAGGTGGTTTCATGGTTTCTAAGTGTTACCAATGGATCTAGAAGGTTGTTTACAATAGATTTCAACACCGAAATCAAGCGATTTGGTGAAGAAATGAAGAAATGGCAAAAATGTGGAGAAATGGTGTTTTGGTTCCTTTTGCAGGGAGGGTGCGCGAAGAAGAAGAGAAAAAGGAAGGAAAGAGAAGAAGAAAAGGGTGGGAGGCTAAGTGACTTCGGTCACACGGGTCCCACACGCGATCTAACTTTAACCCCGATAAAAATTATGATCACAAATTCTTAATCTACATATTTTTCCAGTCCATGTCATATTTTTCTTTCCTCAAAATTCTCATAAAAATTTCACACTTATCGGTACACTCGTACCGCAGTATCTTTCACTTAAAAAGTCACTATTCATCACTTTTTCACAATTTTGCCTACTCACTCAATTTTCCGTCCTGATTCCATTTTCGGCATTATTTTTGTCATATTAAATTTCTAACTCCATTTTTCATGCCTCGGTTTACGTTTTTGGCAAATTACCATTTTGCCCTTTTTGGCCATAATTCTTGGATTTTCACTAATCCTTCCCTTTTAAACCCATATTTTATCACATAAATTCACATTTAATTTTCCGAGGTGTTATATTCACCCCACCTTTTAGGAATTTTGTCCGCAAAATCAACTATACACATATGCTAACTCGGGATACAGCCGGAGAATCTCAGTCCCCCGTACCCAAGAAGCTCCATCAAGTGTGCGGACGCCAACATAACTATTTACATTATCATCTCTTTGGCTTTTCAGCCACATTTCACAATAGTCTTGCCTTTCAAAGGCCCAATGGGAGACCTCAAGTCCTTCCCAATCTCAATCTCAACCGGCGACACCAAATGCGAATAACCGGAGCGCACCACACAGTTGTGCACTATCTCTGCTTTACCAAGCCAATTGCTTTCAATTCCTTTTCAATTTCTTTTCACAAGTCCGGCTACCTGGCACATATAGCCCATAATTTCTCTTGGCAGGTCTTCCCACCTAATTAACACATCACAACTATGCCTATAGGATCATACCACATTTGGTTCAATCTGTGCCACACAGGCAACTATTACTTTCTGACACACTACAGCCACAATTATCCTTCTTTGATCTTTATTTCTATGGAGTATTCACTCTTGTCATCAATCTTTTTCACATCTCTTATTCCACATTAAACACTATTATGGAATCTCACAGCCTCTCAGTGCAATTCACCGGGTAATCATCTAATTCCCGCTTACTATACTTTTAGTTTCTGAGGGGCAAATCCTCATTTTTGGCACTTAGCCACAACTCGCATATACACATTTTTCTTTTCTCATGTTCTCAACCTACGACGTACAATTTCATCTTAGTATTTTATCTTTAACATGCACCATCCCTGTGCTCAACCTTCAAATCCAACCCTACAGGTTTTTCCAACTTTCGCCTAAACACAACGGCGGATCACTTCCTCAAGACATTTCACTGATACTCAATGGACCACACATTACAAATCATACCTTACATCGGTCACTCCAAAGCTTTCAACCATGAATTCACTCATGAATTTTCATATTCTAGATCATACTTACCATTTCAGCTAATCATCTCAAAACTTGACACATAGGTTCATCATTGATTTCTCCCACCTTAAAAGCAACATGCCTAAGGTTTCAACTAACAATTTTCTTTAGTTACCGTTCTATACTCATGTTATCAATTCCACATATATTTCATTCTATACACCTCACCTTCATTATCATTTCATTCAACCAGTATGTGTCGACACGTTGGGACACATTTTGATATTAAATAAAAATTTTAATAAATATAATATGATTTATATATAATACATATAAGAGTCCATAAATAATTCATATAACCAATCAAATATTTAAATTTCATAACATAAATATAAATATAAATAATTTTTGTACTTTGTTAATTTTTCATGTCAAATTTCATAACAGAAGAAAAATTAATTTATAAATTATTTCTTTTATATTTAGTTAAAAAAATAAAATTAAGATTAAAAAAAAACGTGTCCGAGCGTGTTCGAGCATTGACCGCGTGTCCGTAAAAGTTGACTGCGTGTCAAAAAAACATGTCGAAATGTGTCAGAGAGTTGACCGCGTGTCCCAAAATATTGACCGCGTGTCTGAGTGTGTCGAAGCGTGTCCGTGTCGGAGCGTGTCCGTGTCTGAGTGTGTCGAAGCGTGTCCGTGCTTTAGAGGATTCGACTAGAAATATTGGGATGTATAATAATTCTAGTAATCTCAAGAGTTCAGCAAGAAATAAAGGATCTGATCAACTTGAAATTAATGATGGAATAATGAAAGATATAGAAAGCAAATCTCCAATGGAAAGTATGGAATATAAGGGCCTCAAAATTGATAATCAGATTTATGAATATGGATGTGACAAAGCAAAAAACAATAGGGTGGTTGAAGATGATTTGAAATATTTGTGGAGTGAGATGACAGTTGCGTTAGAATGTATCAAGGTATTTCCTTTTGATTTTTAACATAACTTATGAATATTATTTTTAGAAATAGAAAAAAATTATTTCTTTTAAGAAATAGTACTAGGAGCATAATGATTGTTATGCACACTCTTATTTATATTTTTCTTCAAAACTACCTTACAATATGAGCTTTCGTTTTTGTTTCTTATTTGTATCATAGTATAATTATTAATAATCACTAGTTTATTACCTGTGCCGATGCACGGGGGAAAAGTTTACCACTCTTACAACCAACAATCACCGTTGATTTTCGTCAATTTAACGGTTATAATTTATTGAGAATTAATAATATTTATTGGGTTATATTTATTAATTAATTATTAATTCTCAATAAATTATAATTGTTAGATCGGCGAAAATCAACGGTGATTAAGTTGGTTGTAGGAATAGTAATTTTTTTATGGTAAGTATATCCGTCCCCATAATAAAATACAAAAATATAAAATTAGGGCATTTTAGCTAATAATTAGAGTTGGTTTAGTGGTAAGTGAAGTTATAATTCATATGGTTTATGTTTGAATTTCATTAGTGGTATTTTTCAAGTAACTGATGCCGATTTAATACTAGTTGAATCAGGTTCATGAGTGATTCATCAATTTCATACCAAGTCAAATATATAACCGGTCTAATATTTAAATTGGGCCGGTTGGGGGTCCGATGTATAGGTTAACCAATCGAACCGGATGGTGCGGATTGATTTTATAACACTGGCTTGAAGAGAATTTGATATCTATCATCATATTTATTATTGGGTTCGCTTTTTCTGCAATTACTGCAGATAACTTATGTGCAGTAAGCCCAATACAACGTCATTTTAGGGCGGAAATCATGGTATTTTTGTAATTTTAATTTATTTCAGGGTTATTATAGTCTTTATAATTATAATTTTCTAATCTTTCAATCCCAAAATGACATCATTTTGGAAGTAAATACATATAACTTATCTGCATTAACTGCATAAAATTTTTGTGTTCATTATTACTAAGATAGAGAATAATTATTATGACTACATCAATTTGAAAATATTATGATTTGGAATTAGTTGACGTGTTTATGTTATTCCCCTAACTCTAATGAAATTTGTTATCCCAAGATTTAAAGAAATTTGAGTATATTGAGCCAAATACCGCTATATGTATGATTTAATGAAGTTAAAGTAATGATAATTTGTAGGACCTGTTTAAGCACTTTATTTCCTTCTAATCACCACTCATGTTGAGAAACATCAAAAGAGGTAGAGAGAATATTGAAAAAATATGAAAAATGAGAAATTCATATTTCTTGGATGATAGAATATTTAGAGTATAATTACACATTAATCGATCATATGTTCATTGGTAGATAATTAGATGTTAGATGTTATATGTTCCGATGTTAGTTTAAATCCTAGACTCACATTGGACTTTCTAAGCTCTTTCTCTCCTCTCTTTTTTTCTAAATAAAGAAATGTCATCTTACAAAATAAAAGCTAATACTTGAACATATAACTTGTTTGAATAAAAATTTCTATGTGATAATGCATAATTTAAATGAAATTATTTTTTTACATTTTATTTCTCTACATCTTAAAATCTTGACTAAAAAATACATTTCACATTAGCTCATTAATTAAGCCATTTTCAATTTGAATCCTATTTTTAGCTCATTAATTAGGGATAGGATATTGTGACAACCAAATAATGTTAGTATCAATGTTACTACCACATCTTCACCGTTAATTCCCGCCAATCAATGGTTATTAATTTTCAAATCAAATTCATTAATTAATTATTAATTCGCAATAAATGATAACTGTTAATTGACGGAAATCAACGGTTATTATTTTTCAAATCAAACTCATTAATGAATTATTAATTCGCAATAAATGATAACTGTTGATTGACGGAAATCAACGGTTAAGATATAGTAGTAACATTATTTGGTTGTCACAATATCCTATCCCTTAAGATTATTATTTTTTCCAATAATTCATTTTTTGCGAAGTTACATATATGTATATACTCAGTTCAATTTATCTAATTTCATAATTTGAAGAATTTATTTTTTATGGTGAAATATCTAAATTGGAAAGAAAATAGAGCGTAAAAGGGATGTACATTGTCGGTTAAGTTCGCGCTCAGTTTCAAATCCCTATATAATGTTCGGCTGGCTGGTAACAAGAAAACATTCGATCATTCTTT
Organism: Gastrolobium villosum; assembly: GCA_032173675.1. NCBI lineage: Eukaryota > Viridiplantae > Streptophyta > Magnoliopsida > Fabales > Fabaceae > Gastrolobium > Gastrolobium villosum. Next base: position 4,563 of record JAVKPL010011945.1, on the reverse strand, counting down.
CCTTCTTTCTTTGTTTCAATCCTTCTTTCTTTGTTTCTGTCCTTCTTTCTTTGCTTCAATAACAAAAAAAAACATTTGATCATTCTTTCTTTCTTTCTTTGTTTCGAGCTGATACTCTCATACATACATCTCTCTCTTCAACTAAATGGCTACTGAACCTGAAAATATTTTCTTGAATTACCAAACAAGAACATGCAAGAAATCAATGGTGCAATCAAGAAAGTGCAAGAAAAGACAGAGGGATTCATCAGATGACGATGATGAGTGGACTCCGACAAAGACCCTCCAACCTCATGTAGTGCCGGTACAGTTTCCTTAACCAAATTCCTCTTCTTTTTCCCCCAAGCTTCCCATGTTACTCGATCTATGAGTTTTGGAATTTATATGTATGTGGGTCATTGTCTTTTTTTCCTTATTTCATGGGTTTATTTTTTTTGAATTTGTGTTGCAAGTTTACTACTCTTTGTATATGTGAGTTTAATAAATTTGCAATCTTTGAGGAAGTATAATGAGATATTTGTTCTCAGCTTCACATCGTAGGTAAGGTTCCCCCCCCCCCAATCAAGGATTACCAAACAGGCATTGCATCGACCTCTGAATCTAGATTCTATTCGGAGGACTGAGAAAACATTTCTGTCGCTTGTCTTTTGTCCACTAGATCAGTATAAGGTTCATCTCGATCAATAATATGGAGAACCAATTACGCATGAGTACTGGAAAATATGTTTTATAATCATATAATTAATAACAAGAATTGATGTGCATATTCAATCAGAAATTATAGATGAAATCATTGTCGTTGAACGGGTCACTGTATATATTTGTTTTTTTCAAGTCTTCACGCATATATGTTGTGACTTTAAAAGATTGTCGTCAATACGGGATTTGATTTTGTGAGACTCTTCTGGTAATCAGAATCAATTTATTAATCATATGATTTTCTGTTTCTTAATTTCCTTTTATAAATTCCTTTTAAATTTTGTTGTTTATGGTAATAAATTTCTTTTTAACCAACGATTCATTAGTTTGTTGTTTCTTAATTTTGTTATAGTTATGAACTATGATTTGCTGTCCTGAAATTTTGTAGATATTAATTATATGAAGTGTTAGGCATTTTCAAACAATCTAACAATGGCAATTTCATCTTTTGCACAGAAAAAAAAGCAATCGAGAAAATGCAAGAAAGCAAGGGTGCATCCAAGAAAATGCAAGAAAAAGCTGAGGGATTCATCTGATGATGACGATGATGATGAGTGGACCCCGACAAAGACCCTCCAACCTCATGCAGTGCCGGTACAATTTTTTTTACCAAAATCCTCTTCTTTTTGCCCTGAGCTTCCCACATTACTCGATCTATGAGTTTTGGAATTTATATGTATGTGGGTCATTGTATTTTTTTCCTTATTTCATGGGTTTATCTGTAATATTTAATTTGCTTGAAACCAAGAACATGCAAGAAAAAAGAAAGATAGTATTTGATGATGATGAGCTTGATCAGGAGGTACCAAGAAAGTCCAAGAAACCGAGGGTTGAGCCAAGAAAGTGCAAGAAACCGAGGGCTGAGCCAAGAAAATGCAAGAAAAGGCAAAGGGAGTCATTTGATGATGGTAATGATGATGATGATGAGTGGAATCCGGTGGGTCAATCTCAATCCACGAGTGAGCTTGATGAGGAGGTACCAAGAAAATGCAAGAAACCGAGGGTTGAGCAAAGAAAATGTAAGAAACGACAAATGGAGTCATTTGATGATGGTGATGATGATGATAAGTGGAATCCAGTGGGTCAATCTCTGCCCAGGAGTTACGTAGGTGGTAAAAGAGGTAAGGTCTTACGATCAAGGAAAAGGGTGAGGCGTGGGGATGAGGCACAAAGTTCTTCAAATCCTCGTACAGCTGGTTGTACAAAGCATCGTCCATCAACTAGTATCTTCTTGGAAGATGGAAGGTCACTGTTGGATTGCCAAAGGGAAGCATTGAGTACTTCCCAACCAAAAAATCATGATGCTGTTATGCAGAGAGACAATGTTTATAAAGACAATAATGACAGTATCTGCTCCATATGTCATTATGGTGGTGAATTGATTCTCTGTGATAGATGTCCATCCTCATTCCATCTCACTTGTCTAGGTCTTGAACAAGTTCCTGATGGTGATTGGTTTTGCCCACCATGTTGCTGCAAAATATGCAACCGAGCAAAATACAGAGAAGATTGTGCAGAAAATGTGGATTGCAATATTCTCGTTTGTGATCAATGTGAGCACAAATACCACATTGGGTGCCTAAAGACTAGAGGCTTTACCAGTAACTTGGGAAACCATCTTAATAAGAATTGGTTCTGCAATGCTGATTGTGAGAACATTTTTTGCAGTCTACAAAAGCTGATAGGGAAACCAATTCCCGTGGGTGAAGATAATCTTACTTTGATGATGTTGAAGACCCTGAAAAGTGATAACCATGGAGATCTTACTTCTGAAGACCTCGAGCGCATGAGTCAAATTGAAAGCAAGCTAAGTGTGGCTCTTGGACTATTCCATGAGTCTTTTGATCCAGTTATTGATGCTCTCACTAGGAGAGATATCATACCAGATATTATCTTCAGTAGAGGTTCAGAACTTAATGGTTCCAAGTTTCGTGGGTTCTACACATTGATTTTGGAGAGGAGTGACGAAGTGATTTGTGCTGCCACCATAAGGATTTATGGTCAGAAGGTTGCTGAGCTACCATTTGTTGCCACCAGGAGTAAGTTTCGAAGACTTGGAATGTGTAGCATCTTGATGAATGAGCTTGAGAAGCAGTTGACTCACTTGGGAATTGAGAGGATGATCTTGCCTTCCTCTCCCAGTGTGATAGACACTTGGACAAAATCATTTGGCTTTGCAAGGATGACAGATTTAGATAAGTCTCAATTTATTGACTATACTTTTCTAGACTTCCAAGACACCATTATGTGCCACAAATTATTGATGAAACCTTCAATCAAATGTTTTGATGGTTATGTGGCAACTGGAAGTTCAAGTATTCCAGGGTTTGAGTCAAGTGTGGCTGGAAGTTCAGGCATGCCTGGGGCTGGGGCTGTTTCAATCATAGCTGGAAGTTCAAGTGCTGATGATGCTCAACCATTGTGGCAGCACCAACATGCCAGACATCAGTGGGAAGTAGAAAATATACAAGACTAGTTGAAAAACAACATGCCAGATAAAGATTTTGAAAGATGGAAAGAATGGAAAGGTTGTTCAAAAACATTATTCACGTGGAGTTGCCTTTCTTGAATTTTCTGAGCATCAGCATGCCCTTGTGGCTCTGAGAGTTCTCAACAAAAATCCTGGTAACATCCATTTCTTATTACTGTAGGGTGGCACTATTCTGTGCCCTTTTTTCTGTTTAATCTAATGTTGTCTTTCATTGACTTGTATAAACTTTGCATTGACACTTAAAGGTGAAGACACTTCCATTGACACTAATAAAAGAAAACCAGGAAACAAAGATCATGTTGGATTTAGAAAAAGGAAGATGCAAAACCAAGAAGAACAAGCAGGTCAAAAGGTTTCTAAGAAACGGCCTAAGAAGAATAAAGATTCAGTAGGGAAAGATGTAGTAGATAAGCTTGACATGCTTATAGAACAATATAGATTCTAGTTCTCACATAAGGGTTCCCAAGGGAATGATGGAGAGAAGAAACCTTCTAAACAGCTTAGAAAATGGTTCCAATCATAGTTAACTCTTTGTATGATATGAATTTTGTCACTTATGTTAGCTTTTTCCTACCTCGGTTAAGTTAAAGCTTTGTAACTTTAGTTGCACATTGCCATGGGTTGGCTTTTTTTTTGTTCTTAGTTTTTTTCTCAATTATTCAAAATTAACAAAACGTTTAACATTTTCCTCTTAGTTTGCTATTTGTTTGAGGAATGCGTGGATATAAATGTGTCCAAAATATACAAATTATTTGAGGAAAATTATACTTTCATGTTCTATAAGATTTATCTTTTATGTTATATAGTTTTCTATTTTACCGTAGAGATAAGTTTCGAAATGTTTCAAATGTTTTGTTTGAAAATTTATCCCGATTCTTTTGAAAAAGGAGGATGTGTTTGTTTGTCTCTAAATATAAGATGGAGAAGCTTATAATTTCTGTTATAATTTTTTATATAAGAAAAGCTAGAAACATAAAATAAAAATAAAAATAAAACAAACATTCAAAATTTAATGGGAACTAATGTTCAAATCCTGCGTTAGGGTGAGGAGAAAATTCCTCTAGTTGCACTATAATGTCGAGGACATTTTAGAGACTGAATTTCATAATGCTCAAGATGTTTTTGCCTTCTTCAACATAAGTTTGGAGTATTTTTTTTTCCAATGAGATAATTAATTCTTCTTTTGGTTCAAACAGCTAAATTTCAGATATTAATGATGTGATTGAACTCATACTTTAGAGCTACATACGAACTAGAGAGAGAGAGTAAGAGAGTAAATGAGAATAAGCAAAAGCAAAGGAATAAAGCATTAGAAGAAAAAGAAAAAGGACTTTACAAGACCAACCAACCAAAAACAGGCACAAGAAACATAG
>JAVKPL010011944.1:0-54595 GCA_032173675.1 Gastrolobium villosum | reverse complement strand
ATAATTTTCGATCAAATGGCTGGAGACAAGGTAACCATCCATTATCTCTTTTCTCATTACTCGCTGATGATTACAAGTGTAGGAGAAGTATGATCTCAATATTTTTTGCATGTGGTAGATGTTGTTCACATTCGGAGTGAGTGCTGGTAATATGCTGTTTAACTTTTGCTGAAAATATGCATTGCTATTTTTGTATAGATGGGGGTTAGTCATGTAATGCTGGTGTTAGTCATGTAACTGAATGTTGTCATGAAAAGTGAACTGAATCTTTCTGCTGATAATATTTATTATGCCACCATGTATTGGGAACTTTTCTGATTTTCAGGAAAAAAGGATGAAAAAGGGTACAGAAGGGTCATCTGTTACTAAAAGACCCCGCACCAACTTTGACTCCAGAAGGTTTTTGTCCGCTGAAAAGCAGGACTTTTATGAAACCAAGCTGCAGAATAAAAATGTGATTAAAGAGAGGGGGTTTGATTTGGGAAATCTCCTGCTTTTTGATGATATTTATTCAGTTGTCCAAAGGAGACGATGGAGGACACTGGTGACCTTCCCACAGGACAGTTCTGGGCGAATCCTCAGAGAATTCTTAGCCAATGCTGATAAGGCAACTGTCAATGCCACCCGAAAGAGCTGGGTGAGAGGGAAGGAAGTACCCTTTGATGCTGAAACAATTGAAGAATTCCTGCAAACATCATACGACCCTACTGCTGAGTGTGAATTTGTCCGACTCTTCAATATGATGCAGCCTTCGGAAGGATATTATCGGGAAGAGATGCCTCTCATTGCTGATGAGATCCGGGAGAGGATAACCAGTCCATTCTCTGAATGGAAATTTAGACAGGGTCTCACCAATGTACCCGAAAAATTCACTAGACTCTGCCTTACTGGTGAGGCTATCAGTTGGCATACTTTTGTGAATGCTACGGTCATTCCCTCTACAAACAAAAGTGATGTCAATGTTGAGAGGGCTGTCTTATACTACGTGCTGATGGGGGACAGAAATCTGAACATGGCTGCTATTCTCTCTGACAGAATTGTCCATCTGATCACTCAAAGCAAGGACAATAGTCTGTTGGCTCACAGCTCCTTGATCTCTCATCTATGTATTCGAGCTGGGGTTGAAATTCCCGCTTCTGAGCCATTAGATGTGAAGGCTGAAAAGCCTATGACCAAGATTGCTTTGGGAGGTTATTACAAAGAATCAGAGAAACATGCAGCATGGCTTCTAAATAGCCAAGGCAATCCTATACCTCCTCCAGACCCACAGGATCCTTCAGTACCTCAGGCACCTCCAGCACCCCAGACATCTGCAGCTTCATCCTCTGCTCGCCAGCCACTCTATGAGGACTCTCCCATCATACTGGAAATGCATGCTATGATGAAGGCCATGTGCCTGAAGATGGGGATTGATCCAGCAGATCCTCCTAGTTCCTTCCAGCAGTACACCATGGAGGAGTGATCACTGGATGCTTTTTATTTTTCTCTCAGACTTTGTTAATTTTAATTTTTAATTTTGTTTTTAAATGACCAATAGGATTTTGTTAGGGTCAATGCTACTTTTTGGATATGAACATCTAAGGGTATTTTTCACTGTTTTGCTGATACAATATTGTTAATGATGTGTGTTTCAATTGCGCAGCTGTTCTTAATTGATTATACTTAGTTATTGCTGGGGACAACAATTTCTAAAATCTGGGAATGGTGGTTAGCCTTGCCCACCTGATCATGCACTATAGCTGCAATTGTGGAACTACACTTCATTTCAGGGGAGATATTCGAACCAATTTACGTTTTCATTTTTAAATATCTGTCTTAGTTATGACTTTAAAAATTCAGCAAATTTTTTTGGAATATGCCTGTTATTTGGAATATGCCTGTTGATAATCTCAGATCTAGGTGTTGCTTCCCTAACAAATGATTGAGTTCATCTTAGGAAGTACATTAAGTTTTGAAAATTTTGGCATGATGTCACTTGGCATGAGTAGATTTTATGATTGTTTGTCTGTCTGAATTGTGTGCTAGAATACATGATATGCCTGATATCTTTTTGAGAATCTAGTCTGAAATCATAGCCTTTGAGGTTTGAGCCTATACAATAATTTTTTTTTCTGAGAGGCTTCACTATGGTAACACTCTAGAACTTGGTCTGTTTCTCTACAAGGCATGCATTTTAACTGATATGATATGGCAGTTTGTTTTTGATAGCCCTGGCCATATAGCTCACCCATACATAAATGATTTTTCCATTATTATCCCCTTGAGCCAAGCCTGTTCATTGATAATTTACCGGAATGTTGCTTAGCCTATATCCATGTTAACTTACCTTAAGTGAGATTGAATTGCTGATTCTTCTCAAAGAGAAAAGAAAATGTCTAAGGTAAGCTCCATTAAACTAAGCAAATTGAAAATGGGAAAAGAAAGTTGGAAAAGAAAAAAGAGAGGAAGAAACAGAAAAATTCAGAAAAAGGAAAAGAAAAATGCGGGTGAAGCATTGTGAATAAAAGTGGTCAACATAGGAATTGACTTCCCGAAATTCTGTGGGCAAGTTAGTGGAGCAAAACTGATGAGTTGAAATTGTATAAATTATGTTGTCTTCAGTTTTTCAATCTCATAGTTGTTTGAAGCCACTTTCCATATAAATTCCTACCTTTAGCCAGGCCAAAGTAAAACCATTGAAAAGTCCTTTTGATCAGTTAATGCATGCGTTTGAATCCTTCATTTTTAAGGATCTTGAGAATATGATCAAGCCTATGGCAGTGTTACGGCTGTGATGGCTGTGTATGTCTGATACCCTAAAAACACCGGAGTGGGAGTGATATATTTTGTCTTGGTGAGGGATATTCAGACTACATTCATTATTTTTCAAAGAAGTAAGGGCATCGTTAAAAATTCTTGCAGTGATTCAGTCAGGCATGAAATAGTAATTTCTTCGATTGTTTGGATGATATTGTGCTGAAATACTGCTGTACATTTTTCTAAGTTTGAATCAGTTTATTGCTGAGGACAACAATGTCTAAATCTGGGAATTGTTTGATATGCTCCCAGCATATATACTTTTAGAGATCAAAAAAACATGGAATCAGATCTAAAACTATGTATAAAGGTGTATATGTGGTGAAATTATTGAATAAAAATTGTCAGACACTCTCTCACTCAAATTCTTCATGTTTATAGGAGAAAAAGGTCAAATAAAGGAGCAGGAAGAAAATCAAACAGAAGCTCCACGCTTCAAGCGTTCAATTCAACGCTTGAAGCGTAGGAAAAGACCCAAGACAGTGAGTCTACGCTTCAAGCGTAGAACCCTACGCTTGAAGCGTAGACAAGGAGAAAACAGGCAGAAGCTCCACGCTTGGAGCGTGGATCCTGCGCTCCAAGCGTAGGGTTGAAATGGACAGCTGTCAGTTGCGAGGAAAGGAGAATTCTGAGGTGTATAAAAAGAGCACAAGGCAACCCTAAAGACACACTTTTCATTCAGGAAAAATTCTAGGTCATTCGGAGGCGGAAGCTCTGGAGATTGGGAGAGGAACCTCTTCTTCTACCTTTCTGTAGTTCTTGTATTTGGATGTTTTTATTTGAATATTGGATTTTAGCCATTATAATGGTTGGCTAGAACCTCTTTGTTGTGGTTAGGGTCACGAACCCTTGTGAACCCCTGATACAATGGATTGAGTTTTTATTGATATATTTATCTTTGAATTTCGTTCTATTCTGATCGTATTGTTATTGTTATTATTAGATCCGATCAATCTAGTAATTGATAATAAATCTGAGGATTAGGGCCAACAAGAGGAATCTGCGGTCCTTTAATCCAGAAAGGGAATAGAACGACGGTATGAACATGATCTAGGGATAGACATGATTCATATTGTAGATGTTTTAATTATCGATCTTTATGCTTGATCTCATATAGGGCACCTCAAGGAATTAGGGTTTTATATGAGGTTAAAGGGTTAATTCTTCAAGGGATTGAGAATTAACTATTGATATTTTTTATCTGATAATTATCTAATTTCACGATATATATATATTGATATTTAACTTAATCCAGAGTAAAAGGTGGGGATCATCGGTAAGTGTTCTCTAACTGCAGCGTTTTTCTCATAAATTTTCAAACCCTTATTTTGTTGGATTCTCAATTATTCAAAAAGAACAAAAACACGTTTTATTTTACAATTCAAATTTCCACACAATCCTGACATTCGTGTCAAAAACCTCTTGGAATATTTAATCTTAAAAAGAATAGTTTAATTGATTTAGACACACTCTCTGTGGATACGAACTTTACTTATCATTTTATTACTTGCGCGATTCGGTACACTTGCTGATTCACGTCAGGTATCCTAAAGGTACTAAGGGATACTACTTCTACTCCATGGAAGAACACAAAGTGTTTGTGTCAAAGAATGCTGAGTTCCTTGAGAAGGATTTGATCTCTCAAGGAGGCAATGGGAGTAAGATTGATCTTGAAGAAGTGCAAGATCCACAAGAACAGATTGAGGAACCCGAGTCTGCTCCGCAGGCGACGTTCTCCAATGGAGAAGTAAACACACAACTCCGTAGATCTACGAGGGTCATCCATCCACCTGAAAGGTACGGGTTTGTGATTGAGAATCAGCAAACTGTTGAGGATGATGAACCAAGTAACTACGAGGAGGCGGTCAAAGATGTTGACTCCTCAAGATGGCTTGAAGCCATGGAATCTGAAATGGATTCGATGTGTCAGAACAAGGTATGGACCTTGGTTCCTAAACCACAAGGAATAGTTCCTATCGATAATAAATGGGTCTTTAAAAGAAAGACTGATGCAGATGGCAACATTCAGACCTACAAAGCTAGGTTGGTGGCGAAAGGGTATCGTCAAAGACAAGGAGTTGACTATGATGAAACTTTCTCACCAGTTGCCATGATCAAATCTATTAGGATCATGCTTGCAATAGCAGCATACCACGACTGTGAAATTTGGCAAATGGATGTCAAGACCGCCTTCTTGAATGGGTTCTTGAAGGAGGAAGTGTACATGACACAACCTGAAGGCTTTGAAATCAAAGATCAGGAGCATATGGTATGCAAACTACAAAGGTCAATATATGGGCTAAAGCAAGCATCAAGGAGTTGGAATATACGTTTTGATGAAGTCGTTAAGAGTAACGGTTTTATCAAGAACGAGGATGAACCTTGTGTTTACAGAAAGGTTAGTGGGAGTAATGTCGTCTTCCTAGTGCTCTATGTAGATGACATATTGCTAATAGGAAATGACATCCCCACATTAAAAATAACGAAAGAGTGGCTTTCAGAAAACTTTACCATGAAGGATTTGGGAGAGGCAGCCTTTATACTTGGTATAAAGATCTATAGAGATAGATCCAAGAGGCTGCTGGGTTTATCTCAATCCACGTACGTTGACAAGATGCTAAAGAGGTTTAGCATGGAAGGGTCGAAAAGAGGTTTTCTTCCTGTCAGTCATGGGGTACACCTATCAAGGGCTATGTGTCCTAAGTCACAGCCTGAGAAGGATCGCATGAGTGGAATTCCATACGCTTCGGCTATTGGATCCATCATGTATGCCATGATATGTACGAGACCAGATGTCTCATATGCTTTAAGCATTACGAGCAGATACCAGTCAGACCCTGGAGAGGGTCACTGGACAGCAGTCAAAACCATCCTTAAATACTTAAGAAGAACTAAGGATGCGTTTCTGGTCTATGGTGGTGTTAATGAGCTAACAGTGAAAGGGTTCACTGAAGCCAGCTTTCAAAGTGACAAAAATGACTGTAAGTCACAATCAGTGTTTGTATTCACCTTAAATGGTGGGGCAGTATATTGGAAGAGTTCCAAGCAAGATACTAAAGCAGATTTAACGACAGAAGCTGAATAAATAGCTGCTTCAGAAGCGGCTTAGGAGGCCGTGTGGATCAAGGAAGTTCATAACTGAACTTAGGGTGGTTCCAAGCGTGGATGAGCCCATACTGTTGCTTTGCGACAACACTGGAGCCATTACGCAGTCAATGGAACTTAGGTCTCATCAAAGATCTAAACACATGCTCCGCAGATATCATTTGATTAGAGTAATCAATGATAGGATGGATGTAAAAATGGATTATATTCCCACAGTTAAAAACCTGGCTGATTCTCTGACAAAGGCTGTTTCTCAGAGAAAACATGATGGTGATTATGTGGCTTTAGGTATACGACTTAGGTCTGATTGGCTCTAGGCCGAGTGGGAGCTTGTTAGTATATGGGTGTCCTAGAGACAATCTTTTGATTAAATAAAGGACACTAGATGTAGAACTTTGTTTGTCGCAAATAAATGAAAGCACTATCTATTCAGTTTCATATTGTGTCTCGATATTACTGTTAATATTATATGAACGAACTGGATAAACCCCTTGGAATAGAACAGATATCTCTTGAGTATCTGTGATGAGATCACGATCATGAGGATTCAAGGATATTGCATGTCTATTCCTAATTATATGTTCCTAGTCTAGAGACACTGAGTTTGGGGATCAGTGATCTCGAGTAAAGACTAGTACGACTTATCTACTTGTATATGGATACAAGGTAAAGACCTCATGAGCTGCAGATATAGAGATATCTTAGCTAAAGTCGTGGGTGGACCTATAAAAGTATAGCTCGCACTGAACAGACCCAAAAAGAGACTCTATGAGGAAATCTCACAGAAGTGTCATTAGAGTACTCTCTTTATGTTTGGGTATGTCTTTCCTTAGACAAGAAGTTATTACCTAGACTGTGTTCTTGAAGGCATGTTTTGATTGTATGCCTCGTCTGCCTGAAACATGGAGACTCATAGGTATACTGTTGGGCGTGTCCTTAAAGGGCACAGGGCTAGGGTAATAACCTGAAGGAATTCGTCAAATCTCTGTGAGAGATTAGATTATCTGTAAACCGGAGAAATCGGGATGACATTTACAGGGACTCGGGAATCTATGCATAGTAAAAGAGATCATGAGATGATCTGCCTTTAGAGTCAGTAAATTGAAGATTCCCTATTTCGAATAAAGTTTACCCTAAACCGCAGGGGTTGATACATTTCCTTACCCTAGGTTAATGGGAAGATAACCGTCACGAAGGGAAATACATACGGTAACCAAATATGTGCAATAGGATGATCAAGTCATTAATCTGACTAGTTCTGGGCAACAAAGCATTGCTAGTGCTTTGTGTTGTCATTAATTGGGTTGTGGGCTTGTTGGATCCAAGCCCAGTTATGTCAGAAGCTAAGTTGGACCTAATGGGTCACACACTAACACCTTGTAGTCATGATGGACTAGCTTTAAAGGTATTGGGCCTAATAATGGTTGTTAGCCCAAGAAGCTGTTTGGAAGCCCACCTAAATGGGTGGGTGGTGCATGGAGCTTAGTAATGGGCTTGGATAGTCCAAGCCATTACTAATTAATTTAATTAGTTAAATTAATAATCAAATATTTGAATTTTGAATTTTGAATTTGAAATTTGAATTTTGAAATTTGAATTTGGAATTTGAATTTCGAAATTCGAATTTTGAATTTGAAATTTGAAATTTTGAATTTTGAATTTTGAATTTGAATGTTTGAACATTTGAATTCAAGTGTTTGAATTCGAATTTGAATTGGCTTTGAAAAGTTGTTTCATAACAAAAGGATAAGACAGGATCTTATTGGAGCATATTCCTTGGGCTGTTTGGTGCGCGAATTTGAGTGATAAGGATGTCACCTTATCACTTAAAACAAAGCTCCATTCAGATTTGGTGGTTGAGGGAATCAGTGGGTGAGTTGATTCAAATTTTGAATGCAACTACTCAATATATTTGGACCCCTTCTAGGGCTGAATTATGCGCATGAAAGGTATACTATATGATAGTTTATGAATTTAAGTTTAAATTATTTTGAACTTAATTTCATGAGGATAAGATTGGAGGTTGTTGGCAAAATTGGTTTTGCAACAGCGTTGTTGGCAAAATTGGTTTTGCAACAGCTCCACCTTATCCTCCCATGTTCCATGTGCAAATTTCAAATGTTTTTGAAAGTTGGTTTTCATTTTGAATGAATTAAATTCCCTCTTCCTCTCATCAAGGTGTGCGCATATATACAGCCTCCTCACCTTAGGGTTTTGTCAAGAAAACCTAGCCAACTCTCCTCCATCTATGCACCATTCTGTAGGGTAGTTCACTACACCTTTCCAAATAGAATACCTAGCCTCCACCTTCATCACTTGTGCGCATAGCAAGCCTCACTGTGGTGTTCATCTGGTGGCTTTCAAGAAAGAGTTCTTGCATCATTGACGAACGGTGGTGTGGATCACCATTAGAGGGTTTGAACCCTTCAAGCCTGACATCTGATCTCCCTGACTGATCAGGCCAAAAACAAGGTAACATCATGCTGTCTTAAAGCATGGACCTATGTGTGCATGTATGTTCCGCAGTAAAAATTTTGTTTTACACCTTACATGCATCGGCCTTCGAAGGCCAGTTTACTTTCACATGGGACTTTCAAAAGCCACACCTCTTAGGGTATTATCCCCAAGGGAAGCCCATGCCATGGATTATTGGCTAAAGAGCAATCAGGCATACCTATCTTCCGTGTACCTCATACACAAGGACCACTCTAGGAGTCACACATCCAATGAGTGTCCAAATGGAACTCCTAAGAAGCAACATCTTCGGATACATCCCCTTCAGGTATATTCTATACATTAATCTTATGGCCAATAAACTCAATCAATCAATTCATATTCAATTGACTATACATGCAAGTATAACAATATCGTCACAATCCTCACCAAGCAAATCCCCAAGCCATGCCGTCACAGGATTGCTCAATCAAGCTATTCCCCAGGCTGTCATGCCATCATAAGAATGTAAATGTGACCAGGTCATTCCCAGGCGATCACGCCATCACAGGAGTACCTATGCAACTACGTCATTCCCTAGGCTAACACGTCTTTACAAGAATACTCATATGATCAAGTTATTCTCCACGCCTACAAGCCATCACATGAAAGCTCATGTACTAGATTTTACAAGTTACCGCATGCAATTAATTCTTGACCCATGCTTTCTTGAGTGTTTTATATTTTTTCTTTTTTCAATGTTGATACTTGAAGAAATAAAGATAAAGTATGGATCTAATTTAATTTTAAAAAATAAGAGTCATGTGAGGTGATGCTATGTAGTGTAGTTTTGGATTCATGTTGTACATTATGAATAATTAGAAGGTGTTCTTTTATTATTATTCATGCACTTTATTTGTAATGAGGAATTAGATTTTGTCTTGTCTCAAAAGTAGGATATACAACGTTGTTGTGTGCTCGTCATCCTCAAGCGTTGTATCATCGCAAAGGTCTTCGGGTAGCAATGCTGCCTTAGACTCTGTATTTTTTCAAAAATTAAATAATAAAATAAGAAATAAAAATAAAACTTTTAGATTCAAAGTCTATTTTTATAATTCATTTTTCAAATCATGAGTCAACAATTTAGTTATTTTATTTTATTTAAATAAAAATAGTAAAATTTTCAGTCTATCAATTCGTTTTGTCTCATTTGTTATTCCCTTTATTAAAAATAAAAAAGAAAAAAGAAAAAAGTTCAATTCTTTTTTTTTTTTTTTTACATATTCACTTCTTTAGGAAAAAGGAAAATAATTTTGAAATTATTGATAATCCGCACAATTAAATTAAGATTATCATTTAAATGGATATATCAAGGGTGCAATGAGATTGAGTTTCCAACATTTTGTGTACATAATCAAACTCCCGAACCATAGTTTAAAGTTTTCAAGAAGATCAATTTTTCCCAACAAATAGTTTTAAAATTTTTTTCAAATAAGATAAAATTGGTTGCGAGCGGCGACTCCTAAATTTTTATCTTTAACTTTTTTGGGTTGTTACGACAACTATTATTTTTTTTATAAATTAATATTAAATCTAGTAAGTTAAATAATAATTAATACATAAATAATTCTTTTTTGTCTGGAGGGAAGGGAAAGAACAAGAAAAAAATAATTATTGAATTATTATTATTATTAATAAATCTGAAAATTTTAAATTTACAAAAATTCCAAGAGATAATGCCAAGTAACCGAAAATTATTTACGATATTAATTATTATTTGACTTAATAAATTTAATATCATTTGATAATTAATGATAATGGCTTTATTTACTATTCTATTTATAATACACTAATTAATACTTATAATGCAATTAATATTTACATAAAGGTAGGGAATATGGATAAATGAGGGAGTGAAATATCGGCACTCGCAGGATGATCACTATGCTTTCTCGTTGTAGCATACACTCTAGCATGCTTGAGCCATGCGGTCGCAATGTGTTTATTAAGTGTTGCTATGTGTAGACTGGTAGTTTGTTCAGTGTTCCTTTTATAAATATTCTACACAAGTCGTCATATTTTTATTTTTATTTATTTAATTAGACCATTGAAGTCAAAAAGTATTTTGCTTGGCCAAGTATTAAACTTATTTAACCTTCATTAGTTCATTTACACATGATCTTAATTTAAAAGAGATTGTGGCTGAAATTATGATTAAAAGCACATTTGTCTGTATTTTTGAAGAACTTTTTTTTGGAACTTGATTAATTTTTTTTATTTTTTTTTTTTTAAATAAACTTATCAAAAAATAGAAAAAACAACTTCTAAAAAAAACACTAATAAAATTATATCAGAACAATACTTTAAAAGAAAAAGAAAACAAAAACAACCGGACAATAAATAATTAATGAACCGATGAATAATATAAAAAATATATAAATATTTGAATGATTAAATATATATAAATTATTATTATATAAATTTAGCAATTAATTAATCAAAATAATCTGAAATAATAAATGTGAGTAAATATAGCGGAAGCATTATTACATAATATTTCAACCCAAAACAAAAATGAGTTTCATTAATATCATGTTAAAGGAGGTAATAATCTCATGTCATATAGATAAATTTGTGGGCTCCATCACGTGAAAAATAAAAAAAAAAGAAAAGAAAAGAAAAAGATAGAACAGTTATCGAAGAGTGTAGTTATCGAAGAGTGTGTAGGAGAAAAAATTTATCTCATATAACATATAGCATAAGAATATTTTTTCGCAACAAAAATACGGAAAAACATTTTTTCATGTTACATGAGAATTCAACTTTTATGTTAGTGACCCTTCGATTTGCGTGCAAAGTTTTTCTTTTCTTTTTTTTTTAATAAATATGGAATCCACCACTAGTTGAGTCACAAAATGGAAATTAGATTCTCATGCAAACATTCAGAAAATCAAATCCCAAAAATATACCACAAACACCTTTCAAAATGACAAGAATATCCAAATGGGTGAAACATGAGACTCATGAGATTGAGAGGGTGAGTGACTCTGAGATGATGAGAATGGACTCTATTAACAAGTCTCAGTCAACCCAAACCCATTGCATCCACAAGAATTACACAGTACTGTTCCATCCTCGGAACCTTTTTAATGATGATATTTGGGTCCCAATAACCACCAAATACTTGGTCCTCACATTAAACAAAGATGATATTTCATTTTTCAAAATTAGAAAAAGTGGGACATAAAGGTCATTAACCTCAAACCCTACCCTTCAAATAAAAAAGTAAAAAAAACAATGCTTTTTGTGAAATCAATTACAACCTTGCATATTTTCATATTCTCCTTATGTTTTTCCCTTCTTCTGTTCTCTGTTTACCCAAAAAATACACAAATTCTAATTGGGCTCATTAACCCTTTGTCTCACTAGGGTTTATGGGTCAGTGCCTAAATTTCCCACTTCACTCTCTCTGATTTCCTTGCATTTTCTTGCCCTTCTTGAGGTACTCTCTATCTCACTCTCAAAATAAGTACTTTTCTCCTGTTTTTGGTATCAATTTGTTAAAATCCTGCTTCATGCAACGGGAATCCTCACTTTTTTTTTTTTTTTGTTCAGATTCTGGGAACTTGTGAGTATGATTTTCAGTGATAGTTTTGAGATATGGGTTTTCTAATTAGGGTATTTGGGTATGATTACGAAGTTGTAAATGACCTTTATATGTGTTTTATTGGTTAAATTGTAGTAATGTTATTAATTGCACGCAGTTTTAAGGTTGAAACTTTGATTTTTTTGTAGAAAATTGGGGTTGGGATTTTTCTGGGTTTGGGTGTTCTAGATATGATAAAACAGATACTTGGTAAAATACCTCGCAAGCCTTCAAAATCATCACAAAGTGATTCGAACGGTGATGGAGGGGTGGTCAATGGTGGTTCGTCATTAAACTCATCTTATGGGCTCAATTCCAATGGCTCCTTGAAATCCAATTCAACTTCTTCAAAATCTTCAAGTTCTGGATCGCATACTGGGAATGGGACTCTTGCACCATTCTCAACTAGTTCAAGTAAAACGAACCAAGCTAAGAAATCAGCTCCTGCAATTGCGTCCCAAGTTGTTCCCATGATGGCTCCAGGAGTTTATGAGGCTTTGCCAAGTTTCCGGGATGTTCCTAGCTCGGAAAAGCCGAATCTTTTTATCAGGAAGTTAAGTATGTGTTGTGTTGTATTTGATTTTAATGATCCTGCCAAGCATCTCAAAGAGAAGGACATAAAGAGGCAAACTTTGCTTGAGCTTGTTGATTATGTTTCATCTGTGAATTCGAAGTTCAATGAAGTAACAATGCAGGAGATCACGAAGATGGTTGCTGCTAATTTATTTCGAACTCTACCATCTTGTAATCATGATGGTAAGGTTGCAGAAACATATGAGCTTGAAGAAGAGGAACCCACTTTGGAACCAGCATGGAGTCATCTGCAGATTGTGTATGAAATTCTCTATAGGTTTGTGGCTTCATCAGAGACAGACGGTAAGCTTGCTAAAAGATACATTGATCATTCATTTGTGCTGAGGCTGCTTGACCTCTTTAATTCTGAGGACCAAAGAGAGAGGGAGTACTTGAAGACTATTCTCCACCGTGTTTATGGAAAGTTCATGGTACATCGGCCATTCATTAGAAAAGCTATCAACAATATCTTTTACTGGTTCATATGTGAGACAGAGAAACACAATGGAATTGCAGAGTTGCTGGAGATATTGGGTAGCATAATTAATGGATTTGCTTTGCCTTTGAAGGAAGAGCATAAGCTGTTTCTTGTCCGTGCACTGATCCCCCTTCACAAGCCGAAGTGTGTCTCTATGTATCATCAACAGCTTTCTTATTGTATTTTACAGTTCGTTGAAAAAGATGTCAAGCTAGCTGATATTGTGATTAGAGGCCTTTTGAAATATTGGCCCTTAACTAATAGTTCAAAGGAGGTAATGTTCCTTGGTGAATTGGAGGAAGTTATAGAAGCAACTCAAGCAGCAGAATTTCAGCGATGTGTGGTCCCTTTGTTTCGTCAAATTGGTAGATGTCTCAACAGTTTACACTTTCAGGTACTTACAGAGTTTCCTCATTTCCTTTTTCGTTTGTGATATCTGCATGCATTTCATCAGCATTAGTCAACAACAGTGATCTCTATTTCTGTCTGATGTTCCTTTACCTTACCCCATTTGCTTCTCTTAGCTATCTTGAGTCTGGAGAATTTGCTGGATTTTTCCATTGTTCTGGGAATGAGATTGTTTTGGCAATTTCATGTGGTGCTTGGTATGTCTTGTTCTTTATTCTTTTCCTTTACCTCACATTTTGTGTATGAACTTGACTTCCTCTGTGGGTTAACAGTTGATGATAAACTTACAGATTCAGTGATTATGGCATTGCATGTTGTTGAATATACATTAAATTATTACCTCCTGAACAAAAATGTATTGCATTTGACTAATTTTCTATGAGCTAACCCTAATGGGTATTAAAGGGTTTAATTTGTGGTACACAACCACAATTGCAGCCTAACATCACCTGCATTTTCCTGCAATTGTCCACAATCTTTGTAATTGCGACTTAACCGCAAAGATGACCACAACTAATTTTAAACCATGGATATGATATTTCCATACATATTCAATTGTTGACTTCGCTGTTAAAATTTCTGTTATGATTTCATCATTTCCATTACCCTCAAAGAACAAGATGATGTAGTGGTATTTTATACTCAAAAAGAAAAAAATATATTAGCAGCATAGTGGTCAACAGCAGCAAACCATGTTGTAATCACATTGAGGTGTGGCAGAGTGGGTGCAGCTGCTCCGAAAAGCATATTGCATTGTGTTTTTGAGTAGTACCAGTTGTGGCTGGAATAAGTTGCAATGCTTACAAAGACAATCACAGAGATCCCTCTGCAGGCAGAAGGTTAAATCTGGTCTGATTCCACTTATCAGGCTTCTTTTAGTCCCCGTAGCTCCTAGATAGGAGAACCCACCATCCATCTGGCTGGAATCCAAAGTCTGATTGCTGGAACTGGCTCCACATGCATGGCTGTGCAGCTCTCTTTTGCAGAAGCTTCTTCCTCCATTCTGTTTGTTGTCCCCAATAGCCAGCTCTGCGTCTTGTGCAAATGTGTTGTTTTGTTTCTAAAAAGAAAACTGATTCAGAAATGCAAAGATATTACTGGCCCAAAATAAAAAGACTTCATTTTCCTTTTTTTATGGTAATTTCGTCACTTACCTTTTATCTTTTTTGTGATTGTGTTTGGAGTCCCACATTGGTTGTATGGGCAACTAGTGTGGGATTTATAAGGCCTTGGACACTCTCTCCCTTTGAGCTAGCTTTTGGGTGGTGCATCCCAAAGTTCTTATCAAATGGTATCAGTGTCTTCAACTATCTCTCCCATTTGTAATCAAGCGGTGTGGCTGGTGACACTGGCATTGCAGTGTTTGCCCAGGGCTAGTAAAAGACTAGCGCACATGGGCGCTGGGGCTGTGGAGCGTGATGGGATGTTAGAACCCATTTGCAAGGTATTGGACTTGGAGTCCCATATTGGTTCTATGGGCAACTAATGTGGGGTGTATAAGGCCTTGGGCACTCTTACCCTTTAAGCTAGCTTTTGGGGTGGTGCATCCCAAGGTTTTTATCAGATTGAAGCACTGTCCTCCTTAATCTGCTTATTTCTTTAGCTTGTGACTGGTACTTTTATGTTTCAAGTTTTTTTTTTTTTAATAGCACTTAGGCTAAGATGAATGATGAATGCTTCTCAAATTTGAGTATTAGAATTTTGTTTATTATTTATTTATTTTTTCTATAAACTTTTAAAACTATTTGGATTATTAGTTATGTGTTTTATAAATTTTTCTCTATTTTTATTCTTCATCATAGTTGCCGCTAAACAATATGCTATACCACTATAGCATTTGGAGCTGGCTTCTCGGTGCGATGATCTGCCATTGACTACTATGATTAGCTGCTGGTTCACTTAAGCCATTTTTATGTTTGGATTTTCAAGCTAAATATTTGAATTTTGCCTCACATATTGGTGGAAATTATAAAGCTATGTTTATTCTTGATGAAATTTTAAGAGGAATTATCTAGAAAGTTCTGTGTTTTGATTTAGGGTAAATGTGGATAAGCTTTTCAAAAAAAAAAAAAAAAACACTTTGTAACTTATGAGGAAAGCACTACAATTGCTTTTATCTAGGTTTTAGCTTTTTATAAAAACTTATCTGATTAACTTAAAACTTTTTAGACATTTCTAATTAAAAAAAGTGCTTTCCCTTAAAAAAAGCACAAACAAATGGGCCCTTATTCTGATATTCAGAATAGTTTTGTTGAAAGATTTGTTACATTTTTAACATTACTCTATTTTTATCCCAAAGAAATATTACTTATCTATAGATTTAAGCCTTTGATGTGTAATTGCTGGTATGCATTTTAAAAATTTGTTAATTTCAACAATTTTTCCTAATCCTTCGTGGTTTGCAACCACAAGCTGTGATTAAAATGAATATCACTTTATTTCATGGATAGACTTTATTTCATAAATAGAGTATGGCACTTGTGGACATTGTCGTTCTCTAATGTTTGAATATTACTCTGCTACCATTTCATTTTATTTTTCTCATTTTATACAGGATGGTTGTGTTTGAGTCATGATAGCCAAAAGGAAATCGGACAATGTAGAAAGGAAGATTTATTTAATAGGCTTGGTAAGGATTTTAGATGAAGTAACAGCAGGGAAACTAGGTGGTTTAAACGAAAATTGAATGTACTGGGTATGAAAGGCTCAGAAGAAATAGGACAATTTTAAGCATCTAGTAGGTAGTTGTCTAGGTGATAAAAGTGCCTGTGAAAGGAGTTTTTCTGTTTTGATATTTCTAGGGCAAATTCGTTAAATATCATATTAGTTTTGACTGAAGAAATTTTATATCTGATATGGGTTAAGTGTTAAAGTTATAAATACTATATCAGATAAGGAAAATCTAAACAGTCATACGTAGGGTTCTTTTGCATCACATGTATGGAAGTAACTTTATCCCACAAACTGAAGAGGAAAGAAGTTTCACAGATTCTTAAATTAACAGTTCAGTATCATTAGTTGAAAGAAAGCAAAGAGATCATGCAACTGGACTTTACCAGAACTTTGTCAGCAACATTAATTCTTCCATTTGTCAAACTTTCCTGATAAAAGGGGGTGATCCTTAGATTCCTGTGGCTCCTCTATCTGGACAAATTTATTCCGGAATTTGAAAGAGAACCCAACCACTTGAGCTTCTCTTTCATAAACTCTCCTTTTCTCTTTGGAAGGTTAAAGCACCTTCTAAGCTGAGGGCTTTTGTTTTGACAGCAGTGCTACATAAAGTTAACACAAATGACCTGTTACTTTGAGTCTTTCTTTTGATTTGCTTTCATTTGCTTTTGAAGTTTAGAAAAAAGCAGTCTTCTTTTCTTACATTGTGAAGTTGCTTAACTGCTCTGAAGTTGCTTATCTATCATTTTTGTTCAGTGAAAGGCATTGAGTACATTGGCCATATTTTAAACTATTCCGGTCTCCTTGTTTTAAGGGTTTTGGAATGAGGCACTTTGGAGGTGAGCTGTGTTGTGTCTTTAATTTTTGGGGTGAGGTGGGGTACATTCATTATTGAGCTTGGAAAGTAATCAAATAACTCTTCTGAAATAACATTTCTTCCTTTATAGTCTTCCTTTTTTATGTTTTTGTGAAAAAAAATTCACTTTCAAGGAGAATAGCTTGCCTCTTTTTTCTTTTTTAAATAATGAATAATTCCCCAATTATAGAAATTTATAAGGATCTGAGGCCAATTTTGGGTATGAACACATCATGATTTTTTTTTTAATTTTGTAGGGGACATGGTTTGTAATTTCTTAAATTATCAAGCTTGTTTGCCTAATATTTATCTGAATGATGTAGAAAATCTAAATATGATTGGATGATCTTCATTTTCTAATTAAATAACGCAATCCAAATGCTCTGCTTTTAGCAATTGAGTATAAATTGAAGGTTAAATTATTCTTTAAGTCTCTGTACTTTTTGG
Organism: Gastrolobium villosum; assembly: GCA_032173675.1. NCBI lineage: Eukaryota > Viridiplantae > Streptophyta > Magnoliopsida > Fabales > Fabaceae > Gastrolobium > Gastrolobium villosum. The sequence goes on along the minus strand of JAVKPL010011944.1, from coordinate 37,183 downwards.
ACATTTTCAAATAGTTCCCTACAGTTTGAAATTTATAATTAGGTTCCTATAGTTTTAATTTTTTTCTAGTTTGGTAGAGTGCTCTAATTGTGGGGCAAATTTAGGGACCCCATTAGAGAATTATTTGAAATTACAGGGACTGGTACAAAATTTAACTATCAGGACCTATTTAAAATTTTCCAGAAAGTATTGTGATCTCCATATTAATTTAACCCAACTTTAATGGCGCTGTTATTGGCTAAGTGGAGAATTCAAAGATTCAATTTGTCATCAGTTAATTGAGAGTTGCATGAATTAAGGTTCACTTTCTGGTAGCCTTCAACCATTGGTGGTGTTCACAAATATAATATCAAGTGTATATCCTATAATATTTGAGGAAGGATATTCTTACTACCAAAATCTTCTACTACCAACTCACTGCCTATTTAATCACCATTGGATCAATAATTTTTCTTTTTTCAAAAACTTTTTAACATTCTCTCTCTTTGATTCAATGGTGATTAAATAGATATTAAGTTGGTAGTAGAAGATTTTGGTAGTAAGAATATCCCTTCTCATAATATTTACCCTAAAATATATTATGTGGCTTCTTCACTTGGTTTTTATCTTTCACGATGACTTCAGGGAATATCTTGTTATCTTAAGCCTTATGAATTACGGATTCAAATTGACTTTGATAACTGTTCTGATTTACATGAAATGATCATTCAACTTTTCTTCAAAGTTGGACTTCTGCTTCCATTAATACTTAGTTGTTGTTGAGTTGAAATTCGTATCTGGGATAACAACAGAATTTGTAGGTTTGTGTATAGTCTTTGTTACTAGCTGCTTTACTATGCAATACTTAATTACCAACTTCTATTGTCCGGAGTTAAACTGGAAGATTCAAGGAAGCAAATGTATGTTGTGAGGAACATAACTCTAATGGAAGCATGCGGGCAAATTCAAACTTCACCTGTGATTCACTGAATGAAATTTAATGTGGCCTTGCTTCTTTTGGCAGGTAGCTGAACGGGCATTGTTTCTGTGGAACAATGATCATATTAGAAATTTGATCATACAAAACTGCAAAGTGATCCTACCTATAATCTTCCCTGCTTTGGAGAAAAATATGCAGGGGCACTGGAACCAAGCTGTCCAGAGTTTGACCTTGAATGTGAGAAAAATATTCTCGGATGCCGATCCGGCACTTTTTGATGAGTGCTTCATGAAATTCCAAGAAGATGAAATCAAGAAGCAAGAGAAGCAGGATAAGCGCGAATCCACCTGGAAGAAATTGGAAGATGTGGCTGCATCTAAGGCTGTATGCAATGAAGCTGTCCTTGCCTCGAGGTTTGTGTCCTCTGTTGCTATCACTATTAGTGCTAATCAACTAACAACTGCAGGTGGTTGAGGCCAAATTATAACTCTGGACTCCATGACAAGAAACTAAAAAGTGAATGCATAGATCTGGCACGCCTAACTTACTGTGCAAGAAATTAGAGGGTGAGGCTTTTTCGGACATGTGGTTGCTCTTGGTTTCTGGGCATTTTGGCTTGTCCTTTGAGCTCTTTGGCTTTGGGGCTCTTCAACCAAGATGTGTATATCAGTATATGTGATATAAGGGATCTAGTTTATAATGGGCAGTGCTTGTTTAGATTTCCATTGATTAGGATTGTGCAGTGATACAAATGCAATCCTTTCCTTTTGCTATCCATCGTTCTGTACTTTTTAACATTTGTAATTTCTATTGTTTTCAGCCTTCTGCTGCAAAAGATCTCAAGCCATGTTGATAATATGTACTTTCTTCTGTCAGTTGTTACTTTCCTATATTAACTGACCTGGCTGTTATGGCGGTTTTACTTTTAAATGGGGCCATGGCATGTTTTCCTTTGCTGCTTTATATATATATATATATATATATATATATATATATATATATATATAGAGAGAGAGAGAGAGAGAGAGAGAGAGAGAGAGGTAGGATCATTTGACTCCGGTGTCAAATTTCAAGTTTGACACCTCATATGAGAGCCGTTGGATCAAAAAAGATCAATGGTATCACATGCTTACCAATCAGAGTTTTTGATCTTTTTTGATCTAACGACTCTCAGATGAGGTGTCAAACTTAAAATTTGACACTGGTATCAAAGGATCCTACCTCATATATATATATATATGGAAAACATTTTCTCCTACCAAAGACTCATAGCATAAGTGGGTCCCACTTTGAATTTTTTTTTTCTCCACTATTTTGTAGGTCCCATTCTTACTATGAGTCTTTAGTAGGAGAAAATGTTTTCCCATATATATATATATATATATATATATATATATATATATATATATATATATATATATATATCAAGGATTGGTATTTAATATTTTTTTTACACCTAAAGGAGCTGTGCCAAAATTGAGTTTGCCATCAACATCAAGAGCACGAAGGGAATATGTTTGCCCTTATGTTTTGAAGGATTTTTCCCTTGCTTATTCATTTGTATTTTTTTGATACTGATGATGGTTTTTTAAAATTAACTTGCTGCTTAGAGCTTGATGCACTGTGAATGTAGCAAGATAACTTCTACTTTTTTTTTTTTTTTTTGATGAAAGATGGTTGATTGTTCTTGTTAATGTGAAATGAAATTACTTTTTCTTGATTATTCCTTGTGCTTTTAATGTTTACTGTATGCTGCTTGCCATATTTGCATAGCCTAAGGTAGTATTGAATGATCGAAAAAAGAAGTACAATATTAGAAAATCAAGAAATCAACGTAGGAGTTAACGCCTATTAATGATATCAAACTTGAGTTTTTACATAGAAACAGAAAGGGGTGGGGGCGGTAGAAACGACACAAAATGTAAGTTTTTATTGCTTTTACGGTTTTATGCGGCATTTTTATCAGTTTTTACTAAGGATTATTTTTACTTGCTTTTGAACACACTTCACTAGTAAAAATGTAAAAACGTAAGTTTTAACACTAATTTTTGACAATAATGACGCCTACAATTTAATATTTTAATTCTATCACATTCTTTTGCACTCAAGAAAATTAAATTGCAATAGAATAATCCACCTTCGAGAACACCAATAGAACGTGATAAATCTTTAGTTTATCTTGTTTTATGGACTAAAATACTATGAATTATTTAGTTGAACAAGTTGAAAACTAATGTTTAAGATGATAATTACGAACATTATCTGAATTTTTATCTAATTAAATCATTTCCTGTTATTTTAAAGGAATTGTTGGAAAAAGAGAATCAAGATGAAGATTAGATAAGATGAGCACAACAACCAGATGAGATGAAGACAACAACCAAGGAGAATGAGAATGGAGATCAGAACAAGAAAGATTTGATCTTATCAAGTTGTTGGAAGAGGAAGCTTAAGCTCCCAATTGGAAGCTTAAGCCCCCTAAAAGCACATTCAGCCTCTGCCTCTGGGCGCTTAAGCGCCCTCCAGCGCGCTTAAGCGCGCCATAAACACATTCAACCTTTGCCTCAGGGCGCTTAAGCGTCCTACAGCGCGCTTAAGCGCGCCACAAGAAAGAATTTCCAACACGAAGAGCGCGCTTAAGCCCCCTCCAGCGCGCAACACGCAGAAAAACCTACAGCCTCAGGCGGCTTAAGCGCCCAATGAAGGCTTAAGCGCTCAGGGAATATAATTTAGCCCCAATTGGAATATTCTACCAAGGATGCGAATTCTGCACCCTTAAAAAGGCACCTAAGGGTCAGAATTATTCACTACTTCACACTGCAAAACACTTTTAGATCCTTGGAGTCAGAGATACATGTTCGTAAGAGGCGGAGACGGATCAGAGTCAATTCATCACTGGAATTATTGAAGATTCACCAATCACCGGTGGAGTTTGGGGAAGCTTTTCTAGTTTCTTTTATGTTTGATTTTGCCATGTCTGGCTAGTTCTCTCAGTAGTTAGGGGATGATGGAACCTGGTTAAATCATTATGTTATGGATTAATTGTTATGAATTCTTCTCTTTTTATACTTGAGTAAATTCATTTGTGTTCAATGCTTTCTATGAGTTTGCTCCTTATGGAATGACCTTTGGGGATTGTATGGCAATAGGAATGTTGGTGCATGAACCTCTATTTGATGAATTTATCATAATCTTTGTGATCTAGGAATAGGAATAGGAATAGACACAAGGGTAATTATGCAATCCTATGATCCTTGATTTTAATGCATGTTTTCTTGGGGAATAATCGGGGAACTAGAGTTCTTCCAGGATTACATAGATTTAGGGTAACAAGGAATTGAGCCCTAATTAACATAGACAGGATCGATTGGCAATATATTAAGAGTAGGTTCTTAACAAGTTAATTCATAACGTATTGAGGAGATCAGGGGAAGTTAGAACCCTAACTACGTTCGTTTTATTACTTCATTCTATCAATTATTTTTCAGTCGTTTCTTTAAATTCAGAGTTTTAATTACATGTTATCAACTTCTTTCAACATACAAACTATCTTACCTTCCTTTTTATTTGTCCAACTAAATTAGCAATAGCAAATCGGTGCTTGAGTTTAATCCTCGTGGGAACGATATCCTACTTATTCACTTTATTACTTGTACGATCGGTGCACTTGCCGAGAGTAGCAACAAGTTTTTGGCGCCATTGCCGGGGATTAATACTTCAACATTGATAGTAACTATTAATTCTTTAGATTGGACCTTACTTTCTGCAATTTATAATTTTTGTTATTCAGTTTTCACTTTCTTTTTCGTAGTCTATTTTTCTGGTTTATGAGAGGTACCGTTGACACCGATTCCCTGCAATTCGATCCAGAAATAGAGAAGACAACAAAGAGGAATAGGAAACATACCAAAGCAAGAAAACAACAAGAGAAAGAAGCTTCAAGCTCTACACAACCGAGAGAGGAAGCAATGGCGGAAAACGAAATTCCACATCCACGAACGCTAGGAGATTACATGACTCCTGCTCGAGTCCCACAGACGGCGAGCATTGTTAGGCCAAATGTGGACGCTAACAACTTTGAGCTCAAACCAGCATTATTACAGCTGATCCAAAAAGATCAATTCGCTGGAGGGAGCATGGAAGACCCATATACTCATCTTGAGAATTTTTTATTATATTGTGATACTTTGAAGATGAACGGAGTCTCCCGTGATGCTATCTTACTTAGACTCTTTCCATGTTCACTCAAAGAGGATGGAAGGGCATGGCTACAATCACTTCCTCAAGGAAGCATCACCATGACGTGGATCGGCAAGTATACCGAATCGCGCAAGTAATAAGTAGTAAGTAAGGTCGAATCCACAGAGAGTGTATCTAAATCAATTAAACTATTCCTTTGAAGATTAAATATTCCAAGAGATTTTTGACACGAATGTCAGGATTGTGTGGAAATTTGAATTTGTAAAATAAAACGTATTTTTGTTCTTTTTGAGTATTTGAAAATCAACAACGATGAAAGTTTAGAAATCTATGAGAAAGCGCTGCAGTTAGAGAACACTTACCAATGATCCCCACCTTTTACTCTGGATTAAGTTTAAATATCAATATATATATCGCAAAATTTAGATAATTATCAGATAAAAATATCAGTAGTTAATTCTCAATCCCTTGAAGAATTAACCCTTTAACCCCATATAAAACCCTAATTCCTTGAGGTGCCCTATATGAAATTAAGCATAAAGATTGATAATTAAAACATCTACAATATGAATCATGTCTATCCCTAGATCATGTTCATACCGTCGTTCTACCCCCTTTCTGGATTAACCACCGCAGATTCCTCTTGTTGGCCCTAATCCTCAAATTTACTATTAATTACTAGATTGATCAGATCTAATAATAACAATAACAATACAATCAGAGTAGAACGAAATTCAAAGGATATATATATAAATATAAACTCAATCCATTGTATCAGGGGTTCACAAGGGTTCGTGACCCTAACCACAACAAAGGGGTTTAGCCAACCATAATCATGGCTAAAAATCCAATATTCAATGAAAACATCAAAATAGAAGAACTACAGAAAGGTAGAAGAAGAATGTTTTTCTCTCCAAATCTCCAGAGCTCCTTCCTCCTCTGATTCAGAATGACCTAATTTTTGTTCAGAATGACCAATTGTGTAGTTTAGGGTTGTCTTTTGCCCTTTTATACTCCCCATGGGCCTTCTTTCCTCGCAACTGACAGCTGTCCATTTCATATCCTACGCTTGGAGCGCAGGATCTACGCTCCAAGCGTAGAGACACTGTCTGATTTTCCTTGGCAACGCTTCAAGCGTAGGGTTCTACGCTTGAAACATAGACTCACTGCCTTGGGTCTCCTCCTACGCTCCAAGCGTTGATTTGGACGCTCCAAGCGTAGAGATACTGTCTGATTTCTTCCTGCTCCTTTATTTGACCTTTTTCTCCTATAAACACAAAGAATTTGAGTGAGAGAGTGTCTGAACAAGTTTTATTCAATAATTTCACAATATATACACCTTTATACACAATTTTAGATCTGATTCAATCCTTTTTGATCTATAAAAGCATATATGCTGGGAGCATATCAAACAATTCCCAGATTTAGATGTTGCTGTCCCCAGCAACAAACTGAGTCAAACTTAGAAAAGTTTACAGCAGTATTTCAGCACAATATCACCCAAACAATCGAAGAATTTACTATGCTATGCATGACTGAATTACTGCAAGAACTTTTAACAATGCCCTTATTCTCTGAAAAACATCTGAATCTAGTCTGAATATCCCTCACCAAGACAAAATACATCACTCACACTCAGGTGTTTAGGGTATCAGATGTACACAACCATCACAGCCATAACACTGCCATAAGCTTGATCATATTCTCAAGATCCTTAAAAATGAAGGATTCAAACACATGCATTAATTGATCAAAAGGGCTTTTCAATGGTTTTAATTTGGCCTGGCTAAAGGTAGGAATTTATATGGAAAGTGGCTTTAAATAACTATGAGATTGAAAAACTGAAGATAATATAATTTAAACAATTTCAACTCATAAGTTTTGCTCCACTAACTTGCCCACAGAATTTTGGGAAGTCCATTCCTATCTTGACCACTTTTATTCACAATGCTTCACACACATTTTATTTTTTTTTTCTAGATTTTTCTGTTTCTTTTTCTTTTCCCCTTTTCTATTGCTTAGTTTAGTAGAGCTTACCTTAGACATTTTCTTTTCTCTTTTAAAATTCTTCTCTGTTTAAAAGAATCAGCAATTCAATCTCACTTAAGGTAAGTCAACATGGATATAGGCTAAGCAATATTCAGGTAAATTATCAACAAACAGGCTTAGGCTCAAGGGGGTAGCAATGGAAAAATCATTTACATAGGTGAGCTATATGGCCAGGGGCTATCAAGAACAAACTGCCTTTATCATATCAATTAAATGCATGCATTGTAGAGAAACAGATCAAGTTCTAGAGTGTTACCACAGTGAAGCCTCTCAAGAATAAAAATTACTGTTTAGGCTCAAACCTCAAAGGCTATGATCTCAAACTAGATTCTCAAAAAGAATATCAGGCATATCATGTATTCTAGCACACAATTCAGACAAACGAGCAATCATAAAATCTACTCATGCCTAAGTGACATCATGCCAGAAATTTCACAACTTAATGTACTTCCTAAGATGAACTCAATCACTTGCTAGGAAAGCAAAACCTAAATCTGAGATTATCAGCAAGCATATTCCAAAAAAATTTAAAAATTTTGCTGAATTTTAAGGTCAACTATAACAAAGACAGACATTTAAAAATGGAAAAGTAAACTGGTTCGAATATCTCCCCTGAAATGAAGTGTAGTTCCACAATTGCAGCTATAGTGCATGATCAGGGCAAGGCTAACCACCATTCCCAGATTTTAGAAATTGCTGTCCCCAGCAATAACTAAGTGTAATCAATAAGGACTGCTGCGCAATTGAAACACACATCATTAACATAAATGTATCAGCAAAACAGTGAAAAATACCATAGGGGGTACAAATCCATAAAGTAGCAGTGACCCTAACAAGATCCTAATGGTCGTCAAAAACATCAAAAAGGAAAAATAAAACTAAAATGCTAACAAAAATAAGAGAGAAAAGACAAGAAAAATCCAGCGATCACTCCTCCATGGTATGCTGCTGGAAGGAACTAGGAGGATCTGCTGGATCAATCCCCATCTTTAGGCACATGGCCTTCATCATAGCATGCATCTCAAGGATGATGGGAGAATCCTCATAAAGTGGCTGGCGAGAGGAGGATGAAGCTGAAGATGCTGGAGGTGCCTGAGGTGCTGGAGGATCCTGTTGTTCTGGAGGGGGTATAGGAGGGGCTTGGCTATTTAAAAGCCATGCTGCATGCTTCTCTGACTCTTTGTAATAACCCCCCAAAGCAATCTTGGTCATAGGCTTTTCAGCCTTCACATCTAATGGCTCAGAATCGGGGATTTCCACCCCAGCTCGAATGCATAAGTGAGAAATCAAAGAGCTGTGAGCCAACAGACTGTTGTCCTTGCTCTGAGTGATAAGATGGACAATTCTGTCAGAGAGGATGGCAGCTATGTTCAAATTTCTATCTCCCATCAGCACGTAGTACAGAACTGCCCTCTCAACATTTACATCACTCTTGTTTGTAGAGGGGATGACAGTAGCATTCACAAAAGTGTGCCAACTGATGGCCTCACCAGTAAGGCAGAGTCTGGTGAACTTTTCAGGTACATTGGTGAGACCCTGTCTAAATTTCCACTCAGAGAATGGACTGGTAATCCTCTCTCGGATCTCATCAGCAATAATAGGCATCTCTTCCCTGTAATACCCTTCTGAAGGTTGCATCATGTTGAAGAGTCGGACGAATTCACACTCAGCATTTGGATTGTATGAGGTTTGTAGGAACTCCTCAATTGTTCTAGCATCAAAAGGGACTTCTTTTCCTCTCACCCAGCTCTTGCGGGTGGCATTGACAGTTTCCTTGTCAGCATTAGCTAAAAATTCTCTCAGAATTCGCCCTGAACTGTCTTGTGGAAAGGTCACTAATGTTCTCCATCGTCTCCTCTGAACAACTGCATAAATTTCATCAAAGAGCAGGAGATTTCCCAAGTCAAACCCCCTTTCCTTTATCACATTTTTATCTTTCAGCTTATTCTCATACAAATCTTGCTTTTCTGCAGACAGAAACCTTTTGGAGTCAAAATTAGTGCGGGGTCTCTTAGCAGAAGACGACCCTTCAGTACCCTTTTTGGTTTTAACAATCCTTTTTTCCTGAAAATCAGAAAAGTCCCCAATACAGTAGAATACTAAATATTATCAGCAAAAGAATTCAATTCAAATTGATGACAGTATTCAGATCAATTCCCAGATTTATTTTCAACTATCAACCCATATCAACAGATCCAACCCCCATTAATCATGTGAATCAGCAATTGCACAAAGACAATATATTTTATCATGACTAACACCGAGCATTATCATTGAATAATTTTCATTATACGAAATGCTAATGCATATTCTCAGTGAAAGTCAATCAGCAAACAATCAGCAATCAATCTCAATGTGCATTTTTATCAACATTTACTCAAGCAATGTATATCAACATGCAAATTCTCAGTAAAAATAATAATAAAGGGATTACCTTTTCTCCAACCATTTGGGAAAACTTCAAAATTTGCAGTAAATGTGCCCAAACAATTGGCCAAAATTCAACCCAATTAAATTTTTCCCAACGTCAACGAACGGTGGAGTTGTGGAGAAGATGAAAATGAAAGCAAGTGGCGGTTGAAGGTTGAAGAGTGGTGGCCGACGGCGGTGGTTTGCGCGGTGGTGTATGGTGGTGGAAGATTTGAAGATGGTGGATGAAGGCTGGGAGGAGGTTGCAGGTAGGGAGATGGTGGTGGTTGAAGATGGTGGTGGGTGGTGGAGTTGGAGGGTGTGGTGGTGGTTGCGGTGGTTGAAGGTAAGGAGGAGAATGGTGGTTGAAGGTTGGTGGTTTGTGGTGGATGACGGCGGTTGTAGGTAGAGAGGAGGGAAAAGGAGAGAAGAGAAGATGGAAGGGGGAAGGGAGAAGGAAGGAGGGTCGCGGCGCTGGGAGGAAAAGAAAATAGGGTTTTGTAACTTAAACCCGTTCTACGCTTGAAGCGTAGAGTTCTACGCTTCAAGCGTAGACTTACTGCCTCAGCCTCTCAAATTTCCCAACCTACGCTGCAAGCGTAGGGTTCTACGCTTGGAGCGTAGACCCACTGACTTTACGAATTTCTGCGCTGCAAGCGTAGGGTTCTACGCTTGGAGCGCTCACTCACTGACTTTTTACCTTTTCTACGCTGCAAGCGTAAGGTTCTACGCTTGAAGCGTAGACCCACTGTCTTTTTGATCTACTCTACGCTTGAAGCGTTGAGTTCTACGCTTCAAGCGTAGACTCACTGACTTCTCTCTTTTCTCTCAAACTTTATTAACTTTGGTTACCTAAAAATATGCAGTAAAAATAAAAATAAAAATGCTGGGTTGCCTCCCAACTAGCGCGTGTTTAACGTCCCGAGCCTGACGGTTACCTCTTTAAGTCTCAATGGATTTAAGGTGCAGGGCCACAATCTGTTTCACCACTGGTCCTCCGTGAAAGAACTTCAGCCTAGAGCCATTGACCTTGAAGGGTCTGTCTTCATCCATGGGAGATATTTCAACAGTGCCATATGGAAAAGCCTTTTTAACCACAAAAGGACCTGTCCACCTGGATTTCAACTTTCCTGGAAAAAGCTTCAGTCGGGAGTTGTACAACAACACCTGTTGGCCAGGCTCAAACTCCTTGTGGACAATCTTGCTATCATGGTACTTCTTGGCCTTTTCTTTGTATATTCTGGCGCTTTCAAAGGCAGAATTCCTGAACTCATCAAGCTCTAACAGTTGAAATTTTCTCTTCTCAAGAGCTACTGTGGCATCAAAGTTCAAGAATTTAATAGCCCAAAAGGCTCTATGTTCAAGCTCCACAGGTAAGTGACAAGCTTTCCCATACACAAGCTGATAGGGAGACATTCCTATTGGAGTTTTGTATGCAGTTCGATAGGCCCATAGTGCATCATCTAATCTCTTTGACCAATCCTTCCGAGAAATGCTAACAGTCTTTTCAAGGATTCGCTTCAGTTCCCTGTTGGAAACTTCCACTTGGCCACTAGTCTGTGGATGATAAGGTGTAGCAACCTTATGCCTGACACCATACTTGGCCAACAGATTCTCAAACTGCTTGTTACAAAAATGAGAGCCTCCATCACTTATGATTGCTCTCGGCACACCAAACCTGGTAAAAATGTTCTTCCGCAGAAAATTCACAACCACTTTGGCATCATTAGTAGGAAGAGCTGCTGCCTCAACCCACTTAGAAACGTAGTCAACAGCTACCAAAATATATTGGTTGGAATAGGAAGATGGGAATGGTCCCATGAAGTCAATCCCCCATAAATCGAATAATTCTACCTCCATAATAGTGTTTAGAGGCATCTCATCTCTACGGGAAATGTTACCCGTTTTCTGACATCTTTCACACTTCTCAACGTATTCTCTTGCATCTTTGAAAAGTGTAGGCCAATAGTAGCCACTTTGCAACACCTTTTGAGCAGTTCTATTACCACCAAAATGGCCACCATAATCAGAATTGTGACAATGCCATAAAATTCCTTTGATTTCCAACTCTGATACACATCTTCTCAAGATTCCATCAACACATTGGAAATAAAGAAATGGATCATCCCATACATACCTCCTTGCATCATACAAGAACTTTTTCACTTGTTGCTTTGTGAAATTAGGAGGTATTTTCTTGATCACTTTAAAGTTGACAAAGTCAGCAAACCAAGGCTCCACATGCAAAGCAAAAATTGGCTTCTCAAACAATTTTAAAGAAATTGTAAGAACTTGTTCATCAGGAAAAGAATCGTTGATCTCTATAGCAGGATCATCTTGCAGGCTCTTCTCTTGAATTCTTGACAAGTGGTCAGCAACTTTATTCTCCATCCCCGACTTGTCTTTTATTTCCAAATCAAATTCTTGGAACAACAACATCCACCTTAGCAGTCGTGGTTTGGCATCTTGTTTAGAAATCAAGTATTTTATAGCCGCATGATCAGTGAAAATGATTGTCTTGGCACCAAGGAGATATGGTCTAAATTTATCAAGTGCATAGACCACAGCAAGCATCTCCTTCTCCGTTGTTGCATAATTCACTTGTGCTTCATTCAGAACCTTGCTGGCATAGTAGATAACATGCAATAGTTTGTTTCATCTCTGCCCAAGAACAGCACCAATAGCAAAGTCACTAGCATCACACATCAACTCAAACGGCATATTCCAATCAGGAGATATCAAAACAGGAGCAGTAGTGAGCTTTTCCTTTAGCAAATTAAATGCTTTAAGGCAAGCATCATCGAAAACAAACTCATTGTCTTTCATCAGAAGTTGACTTAGTGGCTTGGCAATTTTAGAGAAATCCTTGATGAATCTTCTATAAAAGCCAGCATGACCAAGGAAACTTCTCACTCCATTAACATTAATTGGAGGAGGTAGTTTTTCAATGAGCATCAGCTTTGCTTTATCTACTTCTATACCATCCTTTGAAATTTTGTGTCCAAGCACAATGCCTTCTTGGACCATGAAGTGACATTTCTCCCAGTTGAGAACCAGGTTTGTCTCTTGGCATCTTCTCAGCACTTTAGACAAATTGCCTAAGCAATCATCAAAACAAGAGCCAAAGACAGAAAAGTCATCCATGAATACCTCCAAGAACTTTTCCACCATATCAGAAAAAATTGATAACATGCATCTCTGAAAAGTAGCAGGTGCATTGCATAACCCAAACGGCATCCTCCTATAGGCAAAAACGCCAAAAGGACAAGTGAATGCTGTCTTCTCCTGATCTTCAGGAGTCACTGCAATTTGATTATAGCCACTGTATCCATCTAGAAAACAATAATAAGAGTGACCCGCCAACCTTTCTAGCATTTGATCCACAAAAGGAAGAGGAAAATGGTCCTTCCTTGTTGCTTCATTAAGCCTTCTATAGTCGACGCACATCCGCCAGCCAGTAATTGTCCTGGTAGAGATTAGCTCATCCTTATCATTCTTCACCACAGTGACACCCCCTTTCTTAGGCACGGTTTGTACAGGGCTTACCCATGCAGTATCTGATATAGAATAAATCATGCCTGCATCAAGAAGTTTAACCACTTCTTTTCTCACTACTTCTTTCATCATGGGGTTTAATCTCCTCTGAGGCTGCCTTACCGGTTTGATATCATTCTCCATGAGAATTTTATGCGTGCAGAAGGAAGGACTTATACCCTTTAGATCAGCAATGGACCATCCTAAAGCAGTCTTGTGCTCTAGAAGAACTTGTTTCAACTTCTTCTCATCATCAGCAGATAACCCGTTATTTACAATCACCGGGTATGTCTCATTATCCCCCAGAAACATGTACTTCAGAGTAGTAGGCAACTCCTTAAGATCAACTTTAGGAGCACCTATTTCCTTGTCAGATTTCTTATGCTCAAGGAACTCATCAGCAGCCTTAATATCCTCCTCAAAAGGGATATGATCTCTCTCTTGCAATTCAACAGTCAATTCTTGCAAGGGAGTTTTATCTTCATGTACCACCTCTTCTAAGACATTAATTTCGAAACACTCACTATCATCATATGGTCTTTTCATTGCATCAAAGACATTGACAGTAATTGTGTCATCATTCATTCTTAACACCAGCTTTCCTTGCTCCACATCAATCATAGCACGAGCTGTGGCCAGGAAAGGTCTACCCAATATGAGAGGCATTTCATTTTCCACTTCCATATCAAGCACAATAAAATCAGCCGGAAAGATGAACTTGTCAATTTTCACAAGGACATCTTCGACTATACCACTTGGCTTCCTTAAGGATCTATCAGCAAGCTGAAGAGAAACCAAAGTAGGCTTCAATTCAGTAATCCCCAAGGCTTTACAGACAGATAAGGGCATCAGATTAATGCTCGCCCCCAAATCACACAAAGCTTTGCCAATCTTTGTATCACCGATTTCGATTTCAACGTTGAAGCTTCCAGGATCACGAAGCTTAGGAGGAAACTTCCTAGTGATAATAGCACTGCACTTCTCAGTAAGTGCAACTGTCTGACACTCTTGTAGCTTATGCTTCCTGGAGAGGAGATCTTTCATGAATTTTGCATAATTTGGCATATTAGCCAATGCTTCAGCAAACGGAATGTTCACATGCAACTTCTTGAAAATCTCAAGGAATCTGTCATAGCTTTTTGCCTTCAATTCTGGCTTCAACCTTCCAGGATAAGGTGCCATTTTCATAAGGTACTCTTCACTAAGCTCAAACTTCTCTTTCGGAAGAGTAGATTGCTCATTCCGATTATCAGCCGGTTTCACTATTTCAGGAGACTTTTCAGATTCTTTTTCAGACTTCTCCTCCTTTTCAACCTTCTCTTCCTCTTCTATAGGTTTTGATGGGGATGCCACCACTTTACCGCTTCTAGTTGTAATTGCCATACAATTATCCTTGGGATTGGTAGTAGTATTGCCAGGAAAGGTACCTGGTGCTCTATCAGACAGCTGTTGGGCAAGTTGACCAACCTGATATTCCAGGTTCTTGATTGAAGCTTTGGTATTCCTGGACTCAGCTCTACTTTCCTCAATGAAAGCATTGGTACTTTTTTGATTAGCCTTACTCTCTTCCATGAAAGCGTTAGTACTTTGTGCTAAAGTTCCCACTAAACGCTCCAAATCAGAAGGCTCTCTTTGTGGAATAGGTGGTGGCTTTAGATAGTTATCAGACTTCATATCTAAGCCAGTACCTTGATAATTCTTCCTTTGGTAGCTATTACCGCCAGCAGAATTATTCTGATTTCTTGAAAAGTTTTGCTGATTAGGGCGCTGGTCATACCAAATGCCATTCACTTGCACCTGTTGAGACGAATCTGAAGACATCAGTGTAGGACAAGCATTGGTGTCGTGATCTTCATGACAGTATTCACAGTCAAAAACAACTGCATTAGCTTGAACTTTAGAAAGCTGCATCCTCTCAAACTTTGCATTCAGATTAGACATCTGTTGAGATAGCAACTTTTGCTCTGCCAGCATTGCATCATTATCATTGAGTGGCACTACTTCCCTTCTTCCCGTCCTTGAAGATGTCTCATTCTCATTTTTAGCTAACTTGTCAATCAGATGATATGACTCAGAAGCTAGCTTATCACCCAAAGAACCGCCTGCTGCAGTATTGATAACCAGTTTCGTTTCCGGCAGGCAACCATTGAAAAAGATTCTCACCTGGTCGCCTTGAGATAGGTTATAATGAGGAACCTTTCTCATGAGGGCCTTGAATCTATTCCAAGAGGCGCAGATGGTCTCTCCCATAAGTTGTTTGAAAGACGTGATATCATTCACCATGTTGTTGTATTTCTCCATGGGGAAGAACTCTGCAAAGAACTTCTCAGACAAGTTCTCCCAAGAAATGATGCTATCCGCAGGTTGTCTTTCCACCCAATCAAGAGCTTTTCCCTTAACAGAAAAAGGAAAAAGTCTCAATCGTATTGCATCATCAGAAACGTGTGGAGGCTTTGTGGAGTCACAGATTCTTAAAAATCTGTCAACGAATCTGTGAGGATCTTCATTATCCTCTCCTCCATATTTTTCTCTCTCAGCCAGCTGAATGATGTTGGACTTGAGCTCCCATTGATTGTTCCCAAGTTCAGGTGGAACAATTCCAGCATTGGGCCTGTTAAAGACAGGCGTGAGAATGGTGTTCATGCGAGGATCAGCATTTTGATTTGGAGCAGCCATCTCTGGTATCTCCAGTGGTAGGTTTTCAGTTACTGGAGTGGTAGTTGTCTGTGCTCTTTTTCTCTCCTTCTCTTTTTGAGCAATTCGTTCGCTTTTCCTTAGAAAAGCACTGCCTTGCATACAACTTCAGAGAAAAGATTAGTAGCACAAATACAAAAACAAAAATAAAAATAGAATAAAAATAAAAACAATTTAATCTTTAAAAATCAAGATTAATTGATTTTAGAAAAACACTCCCCGGCAACGGCGCCAAAAACTTGACGTGGATCGGCAAGTGTACCGAATCGCGCAAGTAATAAGTAGTAAGTAAGGTCGAATCCACAGAGAGTGTATCTAAATCAATTAAACTATTCCTTTGAAGATTAAATATTCCAAGAGATTTTTGACACGAATGTCAGGATTGTGTGGAAATTTGATTTGTAAAATAAAACGTATTTTTGTTCTTTTTGAGTATTTGAAAATCAACAAGATGAAAGTTTAGAAATCTATGAGAAAGCGCTGCAGTTAGAGAACACTTACCAATGATCCCCACCTTTTACTCTGGATTAAGTCTAAATATCAATATATATATTGCAAAATTTAGATAATTATCAGATAAAAATATCAGTAGTTAATTCTCAATCCCTTGAAGAATTAACCCTTTGACCCCATATAAAACCCTAAATCCTTGAGGTGCCCTATATGAAATTAAGCATAAATATTGATAATTAAAACATCTACAATATGAATCATGTCTATCCCTAGATCATGTTCATACCGTCGTTCTATCCCCTTTCTGGATTAACCACCGCAGATTCGTCTTGTTGGCCCTAATCCTCAAATTTACTATTAATTACTAGATTGATCAGATCTAATAATAACAATAACAATACAATCAGAGTAGAACGAAATTCAAAGGATATATATAAAAATATAAACTCAATCCATTGTATCAGGGGTTCACAAGGGTTCGTGACCCTAACCACAACAAAAAGTACTAGCCAACCATAATCATGGCTAAAAATCCAATATTCAATGAAAACATCAAAATAGAAGAACTACAGAAAGGTAGAAGAAGAATGTTTTTCTCTCTGAATCTCTAGACTCCTTCCTCCTCTGATTCAGAATGACCTAATTTTTGTTCAGAATGACCAATTGTGTAGTTTAGGGTTGTCTTTTGCCCTTTTATACTCCCCATGGGCCTTCTTTCCTCGCAACTGACAGCTGTCCATTTCACATCCTACGCTTGGAGCGCAGGATCTACGCTCCAAGCGTAGAGACACTGTCTGATTTTCCTTGGCTACGCTTCAAGCGTAGGGTTCTACGCTTGAAGCGTAGACTCACTGCCTTGGGTCTCCTCCTACGCTCCAAGCGTTGATTTGGACGCTCCAAGCGTAGAGATACTGTCTGATTTCTCCCTGCTCCTTTATTTGACCTTTTTCTCCTATAAACACAAAGAATTTGAGTGAGAGAGTGTCTGAACAAGTTTTATTCAATAATTTCACAATATATACACCTTTATACACAATTTTAGATCTGATTCAATCCTTTTTGATCTATAAAAGCACATATGCTGGGAGCATATCACACACCGTCCTGGTTCTTTACATAATCCAGGCACTCTCTTTGTACTTGCGCCTCTTTAATCTTCTCTATGAGCTCATTCTCAACTTGTACGGTTTCCATTTCGAGAAGTGCACCCCCAAACAAGGAGGTCACTATCAGATCTTGAAACTGCTTAATGATATCATAGTCACCCATGGTCAAACTGGATAGACTCAGATTTTCGACTCAAAGCATCAGCTACCACATTGGCCTTGCCAGGATGGTACTTCAACTTAAAGTCGTAGTCTTTCAAATACTCCATCCATCTCCGTTGTCTAATGTTCAGCTCCTTCTGATCAAACAGGTACTTTAAACTCTTGTGATCACTGAACACAGAAAATCTCATTCCATAAAGATGATGCCTCCAAATCTTGAAAGCAAACACAATCGCTGCCAACTCCAAGTCATGAGTCGGGTAGTTCTCCTCATGAGGCTTCTACTGCCTCGAAGCATAAGCAATCACTCTACCCAGCTGCATCAACACACAACCAGCCCTTTCCGGAGGCGTCAGTGTACAATTCAACTTCATCAGCAGGATCAAGAAGGACCAACACAGGTGCAGTCGTCAGTCTCTCCTTCAACTCTTGAAAGCATTCCTCACACTTGTGAGTCCATACAAATGGAGTCTCCTTCCGAGTGAGGCGAGTCAAAGGTAAAACCAGCATGGAGAATCCCTTTATGAACCTCCGGTAGTAACCGGCCAAACCCAGAAAACTCCTCACCTCGGTAACCGTCTTGGGCCTCTCCCAATCTAGCACGGCCTCTACCTTGTTCAGATCAACTGCAACTCCCTCTGCAGATATCACATGCCTAAGGAACTTCACAGACTTAAGCCAAAACTCACATTTTGAAGGCTTAGCATATAGCTTTTTCTCCTTCAGCACTTGCAACACAATCTTCAAGTGCTCAGCATGTTCTTCCTCCGTCTTAGAGTATATCAAAATGTCGTCAATGAAGACGATCATGAACTGATCCAGGTACAGCTGGAAAATCCTATTCATGTAGTCCACGAACACTGCGTGTGCATTGGTGAGTCCAAACGAAATCACTATATACTCCTAGTGACCGTATCTCGAGCAAAATGCGGTCTTAGGGACATCCTACGGCTTAACCCGAATCTGGTGGTATCCAGACCGGAGATCAATCTTCGAATACACACAAGCACCTTAAGCTAATCCAACAGATCATCAATCTGTGGAAGGGGATACTTGTTCTTGATTGTCACCTTGTTCAACTGCCTGTAGTCGGTGCACAATCGCATGGTCCCATCTTTTTTTCTTCACAAATATGACCGGTGCTCCCCATGGAGACACACTCGGCCGAATGTAGCCTTTCCCTGAAAGGTCCTCAATGTGTTTCTTCAACTCAGCCAACTCCGGTGGCGACATCTGATATGGAGCTAATGAAATAGGTCTCATACCAGGCAATAGATCTATGGAGAACTTTATCTCCCTCTGTGGCGGAAACTCAGGAATTTCCTCAGGAAACACCTCGAGGAATTCCCACACCACAAGAATGCCGGTGAGATCCTCCTGTGTCCTACTCACCAAACCTCCCAACATCACATAGCCAAATGCCCCTGCTCTCAAGGCTCTCCTAGCCTACAGGACTGAAATGAACGGTGAGGAACTGGTTGTGGACCCACACGGAGACATCACCACTCTCATGGAAAATAAATCAATCAACGCACAGTTCCTAGACAACCAATCCATGCCCAGAATAATCTCAAGGGTGGCCATCGACAATCCTATCAGATCCACCGAGAACTCACGACCATCCCACTGAAATGCCACATCGCGATGAACAGTGGTAGAATCTGTAACACCCCGTCTATACCCGAAATATTAACATTACATCGTATTAAGCGGTGCTTAATTAAAAAAAATGCGGAATATTCTTTTTCTTTTCAATTATGATGTCATTATCAATTACCAACTTGATTACTTAATCAATTTCATAAAAACAATGCTTGTATGAAGATTGCAAGACAACTAACTGAAATACCTCATATCATAAAGATAAGTGTGTATCTAAAATCACGGATCTGCATCACAAAGTCCGGACAATATCCTGATACATTAATACAACATCAAATAAAACTAAAACATAACCAGACTACGTGGCATGGACAAACCTTATGCTCACCAAATAAACAACATCAAAACACAGAGTCTCAACAAGATAATCCATGACATATAATGAAACTAAGCATAAAGGCAGCATGCATATCCAGCATCCAACAGTCAGCATATACAATATCTAACTCAACTCCGGTCTCCTGCCGCCTGAGGCCTCAACATTACCTAAACCTGAAATAAGCGTCTCCAAACGTGGGGTGAGATCTCTAATCAAAGAAATCTCAGTAAGACAAGGGGTCCTCAAGGATCTTCCACCCCAAGCTCACTTACATGTGCAATATAAGTTCTAAAAACAGTAATTCAGTATAAGTTCCAAAACAATGCAGTGCAAAAGATATCTATGACATTTATGTTTATCGCTATCTACTGGCCAGAGAAATGCAGGAATACATCTATACCCACATGAGTACAAGGAACAACGCTTGCACCTCACCCACAGCCTCACCATCTTGTATGAACTACATACTCAGGCTTACCGTATAGGTGGACATCACATGCATATCATAACAGCACATTGCATAAAATAGCTCAACAATATTTCCAAAACATCAAAGCATGTAACACAACATGCATAAACCACATCCCCATGGGACATGGTGGAACCACAACATGGCTAAATCGAGGACACAAAAGCTTACCTCTTAAGCTAGCTATCCAAGCCACAAGCTCAAAGTCCAAACACAACAGTATCATAATCTGTTATGGGCCATACACATATCAATAAACATGCATCTCAAGCATACAATATAAAGACAACGCCTTTCCTTTACGTTTTACGTCTTAAGGCTTCTAACAAAGCCACAAGCCCTTAATCGCATGATTCTGACTTAGTCCATTAATTACAGAAGTTCAACTTCCTTAATCTAGGGTCCACAAACCCCCAATAGCCTACTGTATGAACAGTAAAGCTACTGTTCTTCGAAATCCCAGAATATCCGGATATTCCTCGGGGCATATCCGGATATGCAATATCCGGATATCTCACTGACCATATCCGGATATCCAGATCCCCATATCCGGATATCTATTCGACAAATATCCGGATATTTCACGACAGAATACAGTTCTGTATTTTCGTGAAGATATCCTTCCAAGATTGGGTTTTACCGATTAAAGACCCTAAAGCATGCATTTCTAGGTGTGTTTGACATTACACAACGTTAAGTTATCATTTTTAGCCTTTACATGCATCAAGGTTCCATTTTTAAGCAAGAAAACTCAAGTTCAAAGGTGGTGATCATACCACAAGCCAAAACAGAGGTGGATGATGCTCTTGGAGCTCTCGCAACAGCTCTAGGATGCTGACTTCAACAAAGAACGAAAATGAAGGTTGAAGGTTGGTCATTTCCCACCAAAAGAAGCTTCTTGAAGCACCAAGTGCCAAGAATATGACTCCCACCCCTCAAACACAAAACTCAGCAGCCCAACCTCCCTCGAATAGGTTCACAAACTCAGAAAAAGGGACCTCTCTATGCACACCAAGCTCACACACTCAAGGCCAAGTGTTTAGATGAAGAAATCATGTAGAAAGGTGGTATCTTTGGAGGTCTCAAGGCAAAAATGAAAATGAGCAAGTGAGGGAAGGTGGAAGCAGCCAAGAGAGCAAAACTCACGTAGGAAAATAGTTTTCTAGGGCAATGTGCCCTTAGCATAAGTATTTATAGCCAAATGGCCACTACACGCGCAGTATTAGCCTTAATAGCTACGCAAAAGATCTTGATCCCAAAATTTGGAATCTTAACCTACACATTTTCTAAGATTCATCATATTTTTATTTTATTTTTTGGAACAACTTTCCGATACACGCTTTTCCATAGCCAGTATCAGTTATTGCACCAGTTCTCATTATTTTGACTTGAAACATGTTTTAAAAGTCCTACATATTATTCTAGTAATTATCATGCACTTATTATATTTTTCCGTGATACTTTTTCAGCACGCATTTATACCAACAAGCAGAACCAGTATTTGCACTTTTCTTCCGAAAAGCGACTTTCAGCATTCTTACCCACTTACTATAATTATTTCATTTCCTAATTTATCACAATTAATCAATTAATTTCCTTAATTAACGGTGCGGGTTCTTACAGAATCACACATTTCTCCGGTGGCGGTGGTCACCCGCAACGGTGGAGAAAGCACAGACATGGGCAACTCAAGCCCCACAGCAATCGGGGTAGCAATAAAGGAATGCGTAGCCCCAAAGTCAAACAAGACATCAACAAAAGATCCATCAACTGTAATAATACCTTTAACAAGGTTCGGAGCTCGGTCTGACTGCTGACGATCCAAGGTATAAACTCGCCCCGTGGCAGGTGGCACAACAGGTGCCGCTGGTGGTGGAAGGGAACCATCTAAAGTGGAACTGCCCGAACTGCAGCAGCTCCCGCCGTAGAAGACGGACAATCTCTAGCATAGTGGCCCTCCTTGCCACACCGAAAACAAATAGTCTGGCCGGTAGCACACGGCCCCAAATGACTCCTCCCACAACCCGTACATCTGGGAGGTGGAGGCCTCGCTGCACTCTCCAGCGTAGAAGTCCTCTTGAACTGTCCCGGCGCTTTCCTCGCAACCAACTGCTTTCCTTTCCTTTTTCTAGAAAACTTCCTGTCTTTCCAGGAAGTGGAACTACCAGTTCTCCTCTTCTCCTCAACCTTGGCCCGCTTGGCCTTACTCATAATGTACACATCCTCTATGTCCTTACACTGCTGAACCAGTGTACCAAAATCTCTAGATGCAGCTCCAGCAATATGATCAGCAATCACCTCACTAAGTCCCCTAAGGAACTTAGCAGCCAAGAAGGTCGGAGTATGCATCGCCACCCGAAAATGCGCAAACTTTACCAGCTCATTAAACTTGGCCAGGTACTCATCAACAGATATTGAGCCCTGTACCAACCTGTCAAACTCCCCCTGCTTCCTCTCTTGCGCATCCAAAGGGAAGTATCTACCCAAAAGCAGTCCTCGAAAAATGGTCACGTCATAATATGACCCTGCATCTCGAAAGCATGAGAAGTGTTCGTCCACCACTCATGTGCGTCTCCCTCTAACATGTAGGTCGCAAACATCAGCTTCTGCGGGTCAAAACACTGCATAACCCGAAAGATCTTGTCCAGCACCTGCAACCATCTCACCACTGCAATGGGATCCAAAGACCCATCAAATGAAGGTGGCTTATGCTTGCGGAAAGCATTAAGCCGGCGGTCAATCGTGTCGCGATCCTCAGTCGGTGGTCAATCGTGTCGTGATCCTCAGCCGGCTCCACATAGGGCTCCATCACCCTAGTAACCTGACCAGTGCCCTCGACATGGCTCTGGCTCTCATCATGAAGACTAGGTGGAGGTGGAGGCGGTGGTGGTGGTGGTGGAATAAATAGGCCATCAGCAGGACCAACCTTCATCTCCTCTAACATGACTCTCATCATAGTCATGTTCACCAGACGGTTGGCCTCCAACACATCCTCAGTGGCCTTCCTGTTCGCCTCTTTGATGGCGTCCAGCATGGCCTGGTTTTCCATTCTCATGGCCTCCTAGTCGGCTTGTCGGGCCGCCTACATCTCAACCAATGTAGCCAGGACAGGATCAGGTTGACCCTCATTATTGTCCCGGTTCTTCTTGGGTTGGACCATGACTCTGCACAAGTTACACAAAGAATGAGTTGATCAGGCCCACACAATGTGGTCACATATGCATCGTCATAATAAAACCCAACAGAGAGAACACAAAAGACAGACTCACTGCAAACATCCTAAGTTATTGCAACACATACAGGCTTTTCCCTAGAAAGTGCTCTGATACCATAAAATGTAACACCTCGTATATATCCGGTTTGTTAACATGTCATCGTATTAAGCCACGCTTAATTAAATTGCGGAATAACTTTTCTTTCATTCAATTATGACGTCATTATACTTAGTCAAGTTGATCACTTAATCATTTTCGTAAAAACATCGCCTGTATGAAAATTGCAAAACCACTAACTGAAATACCTCAATATATAACATAAGAGTGTGTATCTAAGTCACGGATCTACAACACGAGATCCAGAAAATATCCTAATACATTATTATAACTCAAGTCTAAAAAAAAAGTCAAGTCAATGCGGCATGGACAATCCCCATGCTCACCAAATAAGGCAACATAGCCAACAACAGTCTCAATAGTAATAACCATAAAAATGAAGCTAAAAGCATAACAGCAGCTCAACATAACATCAGCAAATATAACAGCAATATCAGCATACATCAGTCAACTAAGCTCCGGCCTCCTGCCGCCTGAGGTATCAACCCCGACATTACCTGAACCTGAAATGGTGCCACAAACGTGGGGTGAGATCACTAAAAAGAAATCTCAGTAAGACAAGGGGTCCTCAAGGATCTTCCACACCAAGCTCACTTACATGTGCAATATAAGTTCTAAAACAGTTACACAATATAAGTTCCAAAATAGTGCAATGCAGCAGATAATCATGTCATGTGTGTTATAACTATTCTACTGATCAGAGAAGTGCACGAACACGAACACGTCTATTACCCACACAGTACCAGCCCTTGCTATACCCGCCTACAGGACCACCCCCTGGCCTTCTATCTAGGCATAACTCCACATACATATTATAAGATATTTCACTTAACAGCTCCATAGCATTTTCATAAATAATACATGAAAATCACATAATGGATATAAACCATCCCCCCACGGGACATGGTGGAACCAAACAATGGCAAAGCCGAGGACACGAAAGCTTACCTTGCAAGCTAACCATCCAATGCCAAGAGTCCAATCAAAGCTCATAGCCCAAACACAGCAAAATCACAATCTGTTTTGGGACTAGCAATCATATCAATAACCATAGCTCATAAGCATAAACATAAAGACTATGTTTTCCTTTTACGTTTTACGCCATTAGGCTTCCCACAAAGACTTAAGCCCTTAAACACTTAGGTTCTGACTTACATCTATCATTACAGAAGTTCAACTTCGTCAATCTAGGGTCCACAAACCCCTACAAGCCTTCTGTATGAACAATGCAGTCACTGTTCTTCAAAAACCCAGAATATCCGGATATATGTCGGGGCCATATCCGGGTATCATATCCGGATATGTATATCAGGATATCAGAAGACCCAATATCCGGATATCTTCGCGACAAAATGCAGATTCTTCATTTCGCGAAGATATCCATCAAATGTCCAACTTTTACCAATTAAATACGTTCAAGACTCCATTTTTAGGCACATATAGGTTCATACACTGGTTAGTTACTTGTTTAACTTATTTACATGCCAAGACTCCATCTTTAAGCAACTAAAACTCATGATCAAAGATGGTAAAGCTTACCCAAGCTCAAAACAGAGTTACAATGGCTCTTGGAGCTCACCAAACAGCTCCTACAGCCCTGACTTCTCAAAGGTACGAAAATGGCAACAAAGCTTGGTCCATTTTACAACAAAGATGGCTCTTTGAAGCCACACAAACTAAGAACAATGGCTTCTCCTACAAAACAGTGGAGTCAGCCTCCAAGCACCCCAAGACAGCCATCAAACAAAGAAATGGCTGACCTTTTCCCTCTCAACACCAACCCTCACCCCAACCAAGTGTTTAGATGAAGAACAAAGAGAGGAAAGGTGAAAACTTGGAAGATTTTTGAGCAAGGAGTGATCAAGAATGAAGGTGGCAGCATAAGCCCCCAAAACTCTACATAGCACTCAGCCAAATAACCTAAAAATTTGTGCCAATTCGTATTTATAGGAGGATTACACTTAATCACATTGTATTATCAAAAATAGCTACGCTTAGCATTTTAATCCCAAACTTTGGAATCTGATCCTACTCATTTTTCTAAGATTTATCATATTTTTATTTTATTTTTCGCAGCACCTTTTCGGTACGCGCTTTTCCATAGCCAGTATCAGTTCTGGCACCAGTTCTCATTATTTTGACCTGAAACTTGTTTTACTAGTCCTATATAATATTCTAGGAATATTCATGCACTTATTATAATTTTCTGGGACACTTCATCGGTACGCATTTATACCGGGTAGCAGAACCGGTATCTGCACTTTTCGTCAAAAAAATGATTTTTAGCATTCTTACTCACTTACTATAATTATTTAAGCCTCCTAATAATTATTAGGGCCAATTATGGAATTATTTCCTAATTCTCATATTTAATTAATTACTTTCCTTAATTAGCGGTGCAGGTTCTTACACTATTGCTTTACTGACCAATGATGCTAAGGTGGTTATAAAATTTCTAAAGAAAAACATTTTGACCAGATATGGGACCCCTCGTTGTCTCATCAGCGATGATGGAAAACATTTCATTAATCGCCAACTTGAGATATTGTTGGAAAAATATGGTGTTAGACACAAGGTGGAAACCCCATATCATCCACAAACCAATGGTCTAATTTAAGTCTCTAACCGAGAGGTTAAGAGGATTCTAGAGAAGGTAGTCAACCCTTCTCAGAAAGACTGGTCTCTCAAGTTAGATGAAGCATTATGGGCTTACAGAACAGCATACAGAACACCCTTAGGATGTTTCCCATATAGATTGATATTTGGCAAAGCCTGCCACCTTCCCCTCGAACTTGAACATAAAGCCTACTAGGCAGTTTATGCCCTCAACATGGATGAGAAGGTAGCAGGAGAAAAGAGACTGCTACAACTTGAAGAGTTGGAAGAATTCAGAGGGAACACGTATGAAAATCACAAATTATCAAAGAAAAGATGAAGAAGTTGCACGATAAAAGAATCAGGAACATAGATCTAAAAATTGGCTAGAAAGTGTTACTCTTCAATTCCAGACCCAGACTATTCCCGGGAAAACTCAAATCAAGATGGACTGGACCATATCAAATTGTAAATGATGCAGGGAATGGAGCATTGAGATTCAAGGATCCGAACATGGCTGTTCTTTCAAATTTAATGGGCACATGCTAAAGTTATACACTGATGAAACCTTCAATGAAAAAGAGGAAAGTATCCCTCTTTCTGATTCCAACTGAAGAAGAAAGTACCATGTCTAGCTAAAGACAATAAACTAAGCGCTGACTGGGAGGCAACCTAGTGGATACATTTGCTCTCTAACAAAGAGCAAAGTTTTGGGGTGGTTACACTTAACCACACAGCTCCCAAAATGGAGGGAACGTCTGATGTTCAACTGCAAGTCCAAATAAAATACGTTTTGTTCCATGAACGTAGTTTTGGGGTGGTTCAACAACCACACATACTTAATAAAAAAAATATTTTTTGTTCAAACATCTTGGTACACACATTTCAGTTATAGTATTGTGGCTGTGAAATTTTGAATAGCCAATTGCATAAAACACAAAGTCAATGATTAATCATTCTTATTCTTTTTCTGAATGCTTGTAATAGGAAAAGAGAAGTGAATTTAATCTTCAGATTTCTGAGGGATGCAGATCTGTGTGAACTAAGCTGGTGAGGAACGAAAAATGCCAAATACTTACTCATGAGAGCGTTCCTGGGAGAATCTTTTAATGAACCTCCGGTAATAGCCTGCCAAACCCATAAAACTCCTCACTTCAGTGACCGTCTTGGAACTCTCCCAGTCTAGCGCGGCCTCAATCTTGTTTGGGTCAATTGTAACTCCTTCTGCATAAATCACAGGCCCAAGGAACTTCATATACTTGAGCTAGAACTCACATCTTGAAGGCTTAGCATACAGCCTTTTCTCCTTCAACACTTGCAACACAATCCTCAAGTGCTCCGCATGTTCCTCCTCCGTCTTGGAGTAGATAAAGATATCATCAATGAAGACGATCACAAACTGATCCAGGTACGGTTGGAAGATCCTGTTCATGTAATCCATGAACACTGCAGGTGCATTGGTGAGTCCAAACGAGATCACCAAATACTCATAGTAACCGTATCTCGAATGAAATACGGTCTTCGGGACATCCTCCGGCTTCACCCGAATCTGATGGTATTCGGACTGGAGATCAATCTTCGAATACACACAAGCAACCTTCAGTTGATCCAACAGATCATGAATACGCGGAAGGGGATACTTGTTCTTGATTGTCACTTTGTTCAACTGTCAATAGTCGGTGCACAATCGCATAGTCCCATCTTTCTTTTTCACAAAGATGACCGGTGCTCCCCATGGAGACACGCTCGGCCAGATGAACTCAACCGCTGAAAGATCCTCAATGTGCTTCTTCAGCTCCGCCAACTTTGGTGGCGACATCCGATATGGAGCTAATGAGATAGGCCCCACACTAGGCAACAAGTCAATGGAGAACTCTATCTCTCTCTGTGGCGGAAACTCAAGAATCTCCTCAGGAAACACCTCGAGGAACTCCCTCACCACAGAAATGCCAGTGAGATCTTCCTGTGCCCCACTCACGAAACCTCCCAACATAACATAGCCAAATGCCCCTTCTCTCAAGGCTCTCCTAGCCTGCAGGACTGAAATGAACGACGAGGAACTGACTGTGGACTCATACGGAGACATCACCACTCTCTTGGCGCAATAGTCAATCAATGCACAGTTTCTGGACAGCCATCTATGCCCAGAATTGTTAGTATATGGGTGTCCTAGTGACAATCTTTTGATTAAATAAAGGACACTAGATGTAGAACTTTGTTTGTCGCAAATAAATAAAAGCACTATTTATTCAGTTTCATATTGTGTCTCGATATTGTTGTTAATATTATATGAACAAACTGGATAAACCCCTTGGAATAGAATAGGTATCTCTTGAGTATCTGTGATGAGATCACGATCATGAGGATTCAAGGATATCGCATGTCTATTCCTAATAATATGTTCCTAGTCTAGAGACACTGAGTTTGGGTATCAGTGATCTCGGGTAAGACTAGTACGACTTTTCTACTTTTATATGGATACAAGGTAAAGGCCTCATGAGCTACAGATATGGGGATGTCTTAGGTAAAGTCGTGGGTGGACCTATAAGAGTATAGCTCGCACTGAACAGACCCAAAAAGAGACTCTATGAGGAAATCTCACAGATAGTGTCATTAGAGTAATCTCTTTATATTTGGGTATGTCTTTCCTTGGACCAGAAGTTATTACCTAGACTGTGTTCTTAAAGGCATGTTTTGATTGTATGCCTCATCTTCCTGAAACATGGAGACTCATAGGTATACTGTTGGGCATGTCCTGAAAGGGCACAGGGCTAGGGTAATAAGCTGAAGGAATTCGTCAAATCTCTGTGAGAGATTAGGTTATCTGTAAACCGGAGAAATCGGGATGACATTTATAGGGACTCGGGAATCTATGCATAGTAAAAGAGATCATGAGATGATCTGCCTTTAGAGTCAGTAAATTGAAGATTCCCTATTTCGAATAAAGCTTACCCTAAACTGGAGGGGTTGATACATTTCCCTACCCTAGGTTAATGGGAAGATAACCGAGATGAAGGGAAATACATACGGTAACCAAATATGTGTAATAGGATGATCAAGTCATTAATCTGACTAGTTCTGGGGCAACAAAGCATTGCTAGTGCTCTGTATTGTCATTAATTGGGTTGTGGGCTTGTTAGGCCCAAGCCCAGTTATGTCAGAAGCTAAGTTGGACCTAATGGGTCACACACTAACACCTTGTAGTCATGATAAACTAGCTTTAAAGGTATTGGGCCTAATAATGGTTGTTAGCCCAAGAAACTGTTGGAAGCCCACCTAAAAGGGTGGAGGGCGCATGGAGCTTTGTAATGGGCTTGGATAGTCCAAGACATTACTAATTAATTTAATTAGTTAAATTAATTATCAAACATTTGAATTTTAAATTTTGAATTTTAAATTTGAATTTTGAAATTTGAATTTGGAATTTGAATTTTGAAATTTGAATTTTGATTTTGAATTTTGAATTTTGAATTTTGAATTTTGAAATTGGATTTTGAAATTTAAATTTTGAATTTGAAATTTGAAATTTTGAATTTTGAATTTTGAATTTGAATGTTTGAACGATTGAATTCAAGTGTTTGAATTTGAATTTGAATTAGCTATGAAAAGTTGTTTCATAACAAAAGGATAAGATGGGATCTCTTGGAATATTCCCTGCAACAAGAAAAAGATATTTTATCTTATCCAATGATGAAGTGGTGCGCAAATTTGAATTCAAAGTGAGTGTCATTTTGTCATCTAAATGTACTACTATTCTGATTTGGTTGGTTAAAAGAATCAGTGAGTTAGTTGATTCAAAATTTGAATGCAACTACTCAATGTATATGGACTCAAAATAGGACAAAATGGGGCGCATAAAATGGTTGTTCATATGATGATAATTAGGTCAGAATCTTGAAATGATGATGACCTAATCTTATAATGTGGTTAGCAATTTTGAATTGCAAACAAATCCTTGATTCCCTCCAATCGTGCGCATATTTGGTGGGACTTTCAAGTAAGAAAATCTTATCATCCCATCCTACTAATTAACCTATAGTGTGCGCACAAAGGGACTCATTATTCACCTTAGGGTTTTTCACAAAACCTAGCCTACACTCCTTCATCTCATGCGCCATTCTATAGGGTAATTCACTACACCTTTCCAAACACAATACCTAGCCTCCACATTCACCAATTGAGCGCATAGCAAGCCTCATTGTGGTGATCATCTGGTGGATTGCAAGAAGGTGTTCTTGCATCATTGACGAACGGTGGTGTGGATCAACATTAGAGGGTTTGAACCCTTCAGACCTGATAATTGATCTCCCTAACTGATCAAGCCAAAACCAGGTAACATCACGCTGTCCTAAAGCATGAATCTTTTTTAGCATGTATGTTTCCGCGTGAAATTTTTTGTTTTTCCAACTTACATGCATCGGCCTTCAAGGCCATTTTACTTACAAGAATAATCTCCAAGTTGGCCATTAGCAATCCTATCAGATCAACCGAGAACTCACGACCACACCATTGTAATGCCATGATGCACCCGGCAAGTGTACCGATCGCATAAGTAATAAAGTAGTGAGTAGATTATCGTCTCCACAGGGATTGTAAGACAAATACCACAATAACCTGTCCCCTTAAGTTGGACAAATCGATTGGTTGATGAATAATCGTGATTTAAATTGCATAACAATAAAATTAAAAGACTTATTTTTGTGAATTTTTCTTTAATTTGATGACATAAATAAAGTATCAATAAGAATTTTGTGAAAATATGAGAAAGGAATTGCATTTAGGATGCACTCACCATATGATCCCCGCTTGTCACTTTAGATTGATCTAAAACCACTTAATTATATAAAAACTCGGATAATTATCATCTTGAAATAATTAGCTAAATCCCAATCCCTTGGTGATTCAACCCTTTAACCCTCAATTGGAATCCTAATCCCTTAGTAAACCCTCATGAGAATTAAGCAGTAAATGTGATAATTAAAACATCCGCGATTAACATACATCTATTCCTAGTATGCACACTAATCATTATCTTACCCCCTTTCGAGATCAAAAACCCCAATATCCCTATCTAGGGTTCTAACCCTCAAACTATTTTCAACTATCAGATTGATCATGTCTAATAAGGAAAATATCAAATACGCACAAAGTAATGATAAAGAATTTTACATAAACAAGAGAAATCAAATCAATCCATCGGAACAAGGGTTCACATGAGGTTTTTGACCCTAACTACAATAAAGAGTACTAGCCAGACATATTCATGTCTGGCAAAACAAAAGATGGAAAAGAAAATGTGAGATGATGATCAGAATTTGAGATGAAGAATTCTGATCTTGCCCTGAGCTCTGCCTCTGTGTTCTCCTTGTTGCCAAAAGTCCTCTTATTCTCAGGGTTCAATCTCTATTTATAAAGCCTTTGACCTAATGGAGGCTTTTCTTTTCAAATCTTGTTTCTGATTTAAAATATCAATTGTCCGCATCGCCCACGCTGCTAGTGTGGTTCCCGCGCTGTGGGCGTGGAAATTCTTGAAAGTATGGCGCTGATAGCGTGGTAGCTTCTTCAAATTCTTCTCTTCAGGCGCTGTAAGCGCGGTCACCACGCTAGCAGCGCGGTGGCTTCTGTCCAAAATGACTTCTTCACGCTATAAGCGCCATTCCCACGCTCGTAGCGTGAACCTTTGGTTTTGCTTTGTCCTTTTCAACTCCAATTTGTGCATTTCTCCTATGAAATCAACATAAAATCAGTATATAACCTCAGATTCAGATATTTGAAAAATTAACAGTGATTTTGCCTTTTCTTGCATCAGATTAAGTCACATTCTTCCTCTTTTTGTCTTAGAATTCCTTATATGCTGATCGCATATCAAATAATTCCCAGATTTGAACTTTGTTGTCCTCAGCAATGTAACAGACTCAAGTTATCAGAAAAGAATACTTCTGTGAAAACATGGACTACAATATCTTAAGAATGCAGACTGCTATGCATGTATAACTTTTTGTTAAAAACTTACAACAATGATTTTCAGTTATATCAAGAATTTAGATCCTAGCTTGAACATTCCTCACCAGATATATATATATATTCTCATCACTAAGTGTTTGAGGTTTCTGCACTCATACCATCAATGCAGCAGTAATTCCAAGATCTTGAACATATTCTCAAGTTCCTAAAAATGAGGAACCCATTTGCCATGCATAGACTGATCAAAAGGTCTTTGATAGGATGTAACTTGGCTTGGTTTAGGGGAAAAAATCTTTTGGTTAGAAGCTGATTAATTTGGAGAGACTGAAATCTTCAGACTTTCTTACATTCATTCCTTCTCAGCTCTTTAATTCTGTCATTATGACATCTTAGGGATTCTTTTTCCTTTATGTCTTTTGAGCTATCTTTTGATTTCTCAACCCTTTCTATTGTTCTTTTCTTAACTTTTTCTCCTTCTCTGAGAAGGACCTTGATTTTTGTTTTTGACTTAGCATTTCAATCTCTCTCAAGGTGTGTCAATGGAACAAAGTTAACAATATTCATATGGTTTCTGAATAAATTGGTTTCAGGCTCAAAAGGGTTTATCAATGGAAAATCTTTTAGGTAGATGATGTGCCTATGGCAAGTGTGATTTTTCTGTGATAAAATTGACAAGAATTGAGTCATAAGAGAGCAATTTAAATACATATTTGCTAATTATATTGATTCTTTGTATGTCAATAATATTCACCTATTGGTTGTGTTTTTACAGGAAAAAGAAGTGAAGAATTATAAAAAGCCTGTTAATGCAATTTTACACGGGTGCATCACACTACAAGTCCCAGAAGCATGGCGCGGATCGGCACCACACTGGCGCAAACCCGCGCCAGTTTACGAACTTTGCAGCGAAGGCACCAAAGCGGCACAAGGTAGCACCAAAATGGTTAACTATTAACTCTTTTTAGAGGATAATTTATCTAAGTGATTATATAAATAATTATTGTAAATCAATCCGGAGTAAAAAGCGGGGATCATTTGGTGAATGAACCCTGACTACAATGCTTTTCTCATATTCTTTACAAAATAATTTTCAATTTTATTATTTTTATTTCAAAAAATAAAAATACAAAAACAAGTCTTTTGTTTTCAGTAATCAATTTTACCCAATTTGACAATATTTGTCAAAACCCTCTTTGAAATCTTCCATTCTTAAAGGAAAAGTTTAATTGATATTAGATCCTAATCCCTGTGGAGACGAACTTTACTTATCATTTTATTACTTGTGCGATCGGTATACTTGCCGGAGAGCATCAGTAGGCTATTTGGCTCTAGGCTTAACAAGAATAATTGCCTTTATCATATCAGTAATGCATGCAAGCCAAAGAAACAGTTCAAGTTCTAGGAACTACTACAGTGAGGCCTCTCTAAAAGGAGTTTCTATTTAGGCTCAAATCCTCACAGTTATAGTTCAAACTAGAATTTTCAATTCAGAGTTTTACATCAAGCATTATCCAAAATTTTCACCAAAATAGTTATACAAACGAGCAGTTATCATTCTCAGATAAAACAATTAAGTGCTCACAGATATCATGCTTTATCTAACTAAATCATGTTACTCACTGAGTACGCTTAAAACATTCTGGAACTACTTATTCAGGAATTTTTATTATTATTATTATTATTTTGATAAAGGAAACAGTAAATAAAATAAATAAACAAAAATTGAGGGTTAAAATGTCTCCCCTTTTCAGAAAAATTTCTGTTTAGACGTCTTTTCCTTGGTGTAGTTCCGCAGTAATTATCAAATCTCGCATTCAGCATGCCATGCGACAATTCCCAGATTTAGAATGTTGTTGTCCCCAGCAACAAACTATACTAGATGAAAGCTAATTCTGCCAGATGGAACACACACACTTGTTAAATCGTAAAAATAGAATAATCATGAAAATACTGAACAAGAGTCAAAAGGTAACCATAATCTTCAACAATGTACTCAAAACATCAAAATGAGTTGCCTAAGGAACTGGCAATGTGCAGTGGGTGATAGTGAAAATGAAATTATGCGTCATCCATGATAGAATCACCTTCAAGATCTGCAAGAACAACATCATCAGCAACATCAGTGGCAGGAGCAGCATCCGTAGTGGGAGCCATAGATGGACCAACCTGTGCAGGGGGTGGTGGAAATTGTGCCATCAAGCTAGTCGTGTCAATCCCTCTATCAAGGCAAAGCTTCTCCATCATACTCATCATGTAATGGTTTTGAACCATCATTTGCTGTTGACGCTGGTCAATAGCCTGAAGCAAAAGTGAATCAGCTGTCGGAGGTGCAGAGGAGACTAGTGGTGGAGGTGGAACTGTACCGCCAGATGCTTTCCAAATATCTTTCCTGCGGGATTCTTTCTGCATATCATTAAAATGATCCTGAGTCAGATCTTTCTTGATTTTTACATCTCGTGGCTCTTCCTCAGGTATTTCCACGCCTGCTTGTATACAGAGGTGCTCAATCAGCGAGCAATGAGCTAAGCTAATGTCTGATCTTCCCTGTGTAATGATGTAGACTATTCTATTAGACAGAATGGCCCCAATGTGAAGATTCTTCCATCCCATAAGAGTATACAGTAGAACTGCTCTTTCCACATTCACATCGCTCAGGTTAGTGGAGGCTATGATGGTAGAGTTGATGAATGAGTGCCAGAAGATTGCTTCCTCATTAAGGTCCAGCTGATCTAATTTTTCAGGTACATCAGGCTGACCATGCTTCGGCTTCCAAGAAGAATGAGGCTGAGTGATACCCTCCCGTACTCTCGTAGCAATGGCAGGCATCTCCGCTCGATATACCCCTTCAATAGGCTGCATCCTATTAAATTGGTCTGTAAAATAGCATGACTTTATGGCATCCCAAGAAGTTTGCAGGAACCTCTCAATCTGAAATGCTGTGAAGGAGACCTCTTTCCCCCTCACCCAACTCTTTCTGGTACTCTCCACAGTGTCTCTGTCCGCATTGGCACAGAATTCCCTTAAGATGGTGCTGCAGCTGGCTCTTGCGAATTGTACCAAATGGTTCCAACGTCTCCTCTCCATTGTCAACTTCACCGGACAGTCGTCCGCAAGAAAATTACTGATTTTTCGCTCTTGAATAATTTTATTTTTCATGAACCAGTTGTAGTACCGGTCCTGTGCCTCAGGTGTGAGGAACCGGTTACCATCAAAATCAATAAGAGCAGGGGCCCTAGGCCTTTTAGTACCAGCTGCACTGCTTCCACCAGTAGTTTTACCCCCTGCGCCAGCAGTCTTCTTGGTGGTCTTCTTTCCCTGCACTCAGAAAAATCCAACACAATAGAATACAAACATGTGAATTGTGAAAATGTACCGGTTTATTACAGATAATATAAGAGCAAGGAAGCAACCAATTCCCATATTTATTAGCTTGTGCAGCCAAATTATCATATGCCAGTAAGTCATCATGGACTAAATCGAAATTTTAAAAGAAGGATTTAGCCAAAACATCATGTGAAATCAGAGTCAAATTCTCATGAACTAACAACTTAGCAATATCATGTCGTCATGGCAATTGGTATTCAAGTCATTTAAGTCCAATGGATCTAAACAAAGTCATGTTACCTGTAGAATCACAAACATGTGGCATGTAGGCTAAACAATGCATATCCTCCACAATATTATGAAACATGTAATCTCATTATCCACATATACACATGCTATGACCTTTCATCAATTATGCACTAGGGAATTTACTTCAGACAATTTATCAAACACCTAGTATGCGTGATCAAACTGGAACAATCCACACACTCATGATATCACCAGCAGTCAACTGACCATTGTAAAATGGCCAAATCAAACAACACATTGCAATAGAAAATCAAATAGCATCAAACTTACCTTGTCACCAGCCATTCTGAATATTTGTAACTGAGAGAAACCCACGACCTTTATTGTGCAGTGATTAAGTCCCAAAATTTTAGAACCCTAACTCTAACCCAACGACGGTTGAGGATGAGGTGATATGAATGAGAAAAGGAATGGAAAAAGAAAGAAAGGGAACGAGTAAGTAAGGATATGAGTAAAAAGAAAGGATATGGTGTGAGGGGTTGTGGTGGTCGGTTGTGTGAGGGAAGGGAGTGAGTGGCGGTGGAAGTTGAAAGGGAGTTGAAGGTTGTGTGAGGTGGAAGAAGAAGGGGAGTGGAGAGAAGGGAGTGATCGGTGGTTGAAGCGGTGGAAGAACAAGGTTGTGTGAGGGAGAAGGGAGTGAGTGGCGGTGGAAGAAGAGAGTTGCGTGAGGTGGAAAAAATTAGGGTTCTGCATTTAAAAAAATCTGATTTGGATCTCGCACTCTCAGCGTGGGTCTCACGCTGCTCACGCTGGCAGCGTCAAAATGACGCTTGAAGCGCGGGACTCACTGCCCAATTTGGCTTTACGGCACTGATAGCGCGGTAATCACGCTCTCAGCGCGGGACTCACTACCATTTTTTTCTGATCCACGCTGCTAGCGTAAGTACCACGCTATCAGCGTGGACTAGCAAACTCATCTTTTAACTTTTTAGCACTTATCAACACATAAAATTAAAAATAATCATCTAAACTAAGAAATTGACAAATTGTCCACTGGGTTGCCTCCCAGCAAGCGCTTGTTTAACGTCACGAGCCTGACTGGAACCATTATTACTCAGGTGAAGTTAAAGGGACATAAATTGTGTCCCTATTCACAGGTTCTCCATAGTAAAATTCCAAACGATTCCCATTTACCTTAAAAGGTCTCTCAGCATCAAGAGGAGAGACTTCAACTGTACCATATGGGAATACATTTGTCACAACAAAAGGACCAGACCAACGAGATTTAAGTTTACCTGGGAACAACCTCAGTCGAGAGTTGTACAATAATACCTGTTGACCCGGTCTAAACTCTTTGGGCTTGATCTTGCTATCATACCACAACTTAGTCTTCTCTTTGTAAATCCGTGCACTTTCATATTTAGTCATCTCTTTGTAAATCCGTGCACTTTCATATGCAGTCTTCCTGAACTCATCAAGCTCATTCAGCTGAAGTATTCTTTTCTCTTGAGCTCCTGATGGTTCAAAATTTAAAAACTTTATAGCCCACAATGCTTTGTGTTCTAACTCCACTGGCAAATGACAAGCTTTGCCATACACCAACTGATAAGGTGACATGCCAATAGGAGTTTTGAACGCAGTTCTGTATGCCCAGAGTGCATGATCAAGCTTATTAGCCCAATCCTTCCTAGAAATTCCCACTGTCTTCTCCAGGATTCTTTTTATCTCCCTGTTGGAGACTTC